>PVKM010002635.1:0-63262 GCA_004027735.1 Carollia perspicillata | reverse complement strand
CCCTAGTCTCCACTACGGCACTCCTTATAGCACTTTTACCTGCTCTTTCTCGTCTCCAATTTCTGAGAGTCAGCAATTCAATTTAACCTATCATTATACGGGTATACCTGAGATGCTTCTGAGAATATACTAAATACTCAAATATATGTCTTAGTATTAAAATGTGTTTAATAAGAATCTACCTCGTATAAATCATGTAACATAATCAACTATGATGAACACTTTGGACTGTAACACTTTCTTACAAACAGTGTGGTTGATACTGTAAAGTATAAATAAATACATATATCACTTTTAAAAAACTTATCAGGGTGACAGTGGTTAATGAAATTATATAGGTTTCAGGATCACAATTATATAGCACATCATCTGAATATTTTTTAGTGTGTGTTCACCACCCCAAGGCAATTACTGTAGCCTTCCATTACCATTAGTCCCTGCTTTCCCTTTGGTCATCACCACAATGTATCATTAGAATTCTACCTCTTCTAAAGAAGTGAGACCTTCATCTTTAATGGCAAGATGAAAAGGGTTTTATGCGTGAATTCTATATACAATATTTCTTTAAATCCCTCTTTTACCACTAACCTGTAATAATAAAATACAAATTGATTGGAAGGAAAAAAAAGAAATTACCATCCAAGTGATTATTTATCTACATTTTAAGAAGTTTCTGTAACTATGTTCAACTATTTTTTTGTTTTTTTTTTCACTTTTCAATATCACTAAGATTGCCTGTTAACCAATGCCATCTGAATTGCTGTTAGCCCAGCATATACCAACTCAGCTGTTATTCTTGGCGGTATTACTGCCCAACTGTAAACTCTCATAATTTACTCAACAAACTAGCAAACAGTGAAAGCAAGCACACAAGCCCTAGTTGTTGTTTGAAAATGTTCACTTGCAGGAAACACTGAATAAGAACAAGCATCAAAACATAAAAATGGATGTCAACAACTTTGGACAATATTGAAGATTTCTGAAGAAAAACTCTTAAAGAGAAAGCATTGAAGGGAAAGCACTTTCCAAAATTGCTGTATTGTCAGATTTCTTTATTAGAAAGAGATGATATTATGTGAAAAAAAATGTGTACCGACAGTTTTGACTTAAAAAGTGATTCAGAAAAGTCAGATATTTGTGGAAAATTTTTGTACGAAGCTTGGCCATTTTTTTAATTGTTTCTATATTTAATTTTAAATGACATTTTATTAATATTTACACCAAAAAAGCCTAAAATACCTTTGTAATATGACTATTTGTTTAAATCAATATTTCATACTGAATATTATACATTAGTAGTATCATAAGCTTATTAAGAAGTTATTAAGCTATTCATATACAACAGTTCAGACTGCAGCTGACATTAGTATTAATCACCTAGGTTTAAAGTCCCATTTTTATTATTATATATGATGTATTTATAACATACACTTGCACAAACTAACAAACATACTCACACAAATGCATATTTAAACTTTATTTTGGAATAATTTGGTTGAGAAAAACATAGTTTTGGTGTTTTTTTTTTGTAATTGTCTATGTGCCTATGTTCTTATTCTTTAATTTTCTGAATTAATATTTACATTTAAAAATTGTCATTCAGGCTCAATGTTTATTTTCATAATTTTATTTCTAATTTTCCATTCTAATACCAGAATCAAATATTTTGAGTAGTTTAATTATCATTTTTCCTAATTTCAGTGATACTCTGACAGGTTTTGTGTATTTGTATTATTATATTCTAAAATTCCCATTGATTTCTATGGCTTTTTTGTAATGTTTTATTTTTAGTCAGAATCTAATTATCACAGAAAATGTCATGGCCATATATTATACACCTTCAGGAATATTTTGGTCTGTTTTGTTTTATGCAAGGTCATCTATTTATATGCATATATTGGCAATTTTTTAATAAAATATGTCTTTATTTCAAGAAATATGCTATAGAGAATGATCCATAGAAGATATTTAAAAGCCTTTATTTTTATGGGAGGAATTTTAATTTTGAAATTCATTATATTAGCTCTAAGTAATACACAATGAACACAGATTTGAGGTGGGTCTCTCTGTTTTTTACCTCAGTTTTTCAATTCATTGTTGTAAAATCAGCAGTGGTTGGTTCCTTGCTTGTGGCACAGGAAGCCCATTTGTTCTCCGACCCATGTTTTCCTTTCTGGACAGAGCCAGATTTCATTTCCTAGTCTCTCTGTAGTTAGTGAGGTCATGTGGACTGAGCCGTAGCAAACAGAATGTCATCAGTATCCAGACAGGTCACTTCTAGGCCTGGCCCTAAATACTTTCCAAGTGTGATTTTCTACCTTCTTAATCCTGCATGCTGATTAAATTGAGAAGATTCACATTTCTAAAGCTGGGCGGACCCAACTGGGAAAGGGGACTAGGTCCCTGAATGACCATATACAAGGCCAGCCACTTACCAGAAAAAAACACATTTTAAACTTCATATGAGTAAGGAAGAAAAAAATCTATTGCATTAAAACAATAGATTTGGGGGCTAATTTATAAGAAGAAAAAACAGCACTTTTCTTACTAACATAAAAAATACACTGAGTCTTCCTTAATTTTTTATCTTCACATATAAAAGTCTCCTCTTTGTTACCTGAAGCTTATCAAACCTAAGTGATAGCAATAAACTAATCTGGCTTGGACTCGTTCAACAAGGGCACTATAGGAAACTAAATGAAAATCAAACCAAAAAATTTAAATGCAATATCTAAAGATAGGCTACTTTATAAAGCTTTATAATATACGATGTTTATAGCCTAGCCCCATCCACCTGCATAATTCTATGTGAGATAGATGACTCAGTCTATGTAACAGTGTCACTTAACAACTCAAAATCTGGTCACACCATTTTTTATTTAGTAGAATTTCCAGGTCCTTCCAGAACTTAGCTCCTTGTCTTCTCTTGGAACTTGGGAACATTACTGATTTCTCTTCTGGCTCATGGTTTTGTAGTAATTCTGCTCAACCACTGACATTCAATGTTCAGTTATTTTCTGAGATCCACAGTTGAGTTTAGCTACAGGCAAACTGTATTCTTATGTCTTAAGAGTCTTCCCTTAGAATTTTAAATGTGACTTGAATATTGTAATTGAAATAATTGTAGCATTTTTAGTATAGTCAAAACCTTATATGCACAATGCAAATGAAATAATATGCACATGGTTTGTCATGATTAATTTTATGTGTCAAATTGACTAGGTCATACAGTGGCCAAATATTTGGTTAAAGTTATCCTGGGTGTTTTTGTAAGGCTCTTCTGGATGAGATGAACACTTCAATTGGTAAAGTAATGCAGATTGCCCTCCACAATGTAGATTGTCTTCATCTGATCTGGGAAGGGCCTGTACATAAACAAAGCTGAGCTTCTCATAGGAAAGACAGGATAGTCTTCAAACCGGGTCATCAGCCTCTTACCTGACTTCGCATTTGAATGGAAATATTGGCTCTTCCTGCATCTCAAGTCTACTGGCTTTTAGACTAGATCTGTGTCATTGGCTTTTCTAGTTCTAAGGCCTTCAAACTTGGACTGACACTAATTCATCAATTATTCTGGCTCCTCAGCTTGCTAGTGTCCTACATACCTTATAGCTTGCCAGCTTCCACAAAAATCATGTGAGCCAATTTTTTATAATATGCATATGCATATGTCCAATTGATGGGGGACTCAACTTTTGGCATAATTTGAGTTTTAGGTAATAGTTAATAAGTTTAGTAAGCAACATATGTAAAAAAATTGTTTCAGGAACTGAATGTATGTATCACCTTGACTCCAGGAGAACATACGCAGTTCCACCTTTGTGACTCAAGAGGACTCAAGCAACCCAGATGGTATCTGAGCCACTGTGTTCCAGGGTGAGATGCCTACTGTCGGGGGCACCGATAAAGACCACCGCTCAAGACACAGATGAAAGAATGCTGCAGCTTCTATCTGATTAACTTTTCCCTGAATCTCAATCCCCTTACCTATACTTTTCTTCTTCTTATGAAAAGGGTCTGTCAGTCTGGTAGGGTGCAAACTTGCCATCTTCTCAGATCGCTGGCCGTCTGAATAAAGCACCCATAAAGATTCAATCCTTGCCTCTGCTTATTGGGTCTGCCAGGTGACAGGCAGCACGAATGCTGGCTTTTTGGTTTCAATATTGTTTTTTTCTATCTGAATAATCCTGCCTGATTCACTATTATAAAAAATATTCTTTGGAAGAGCAACTAAAAAGTATAAAATGAAAAAAGCAAGTCATATTTTGTAAAAGCAGCTACTAATAGAACCAGACACTGAGTTTAAATTAATTCTACAACACAGTAATGAGAAAGATAATAAAGTTCTCCTGCTACTAAAATATTAAAATTGTTGTGATTATCTAAGAGATTTTAGGCTACTGAAGAAAATCAACCACTTCACTAATTAGCTTCCATAAACAAAGAAAATTATTTGTAGAAGAAAGAAACCCAAAGGAAGTACACTTAAAAAAATACCATTATTGCAAATTATGGATTAATTTTTTCCTTAAAAATGTCATTAAGTTAAAGATGATGTTATTTGAATATCTATCATTGCAAAAATTATGTCTGTTTTGTTTATTTTTATTCAATCACTTGACAGATATTGATTTAGTGTCTACTAAATGTTGTGTGTACTGAGATTATGACAATGCGTAAGACACAGGATTTTATTTCAAAGTGATTTAAAATTTGGTAAAACTGGTTTATATTAAAAAATAACAGAAAATTGAAAGTAAAATGTCATAGAAGGTAGAAATGGGGGACTCAAAAGTTGCAAAATTTTAGTTTAATATAATAGTTAATAAGCTTAGTCATCAATGCATGTGAAAAGCCGTTGTTTCAGGAACTGCAGGTATTCATTCCCCCACCCCACCGCCAACTCCAGGAGACCACAAGTGATTGACCTTTGTGTTCCAGAAGAGACGAGAAGCTGTCATGGTGGTAGTCAAGCCATTGTGTTTCAGAGAGAGACAGTCCTCTGCCCAGGGCACAGATTTAAAAAATCACTCAGAACACAGGACACAGGACACGGATAAAGACAATTTTGGTTAGTGGGTGAACTTTTATCTAATTAACCTCTTTCCTGAATTCCAAGTCCCTTACCTATACTTTGGCACCCTAATAAAAAAGGCTAGCTTGAAAGGAAATTTAAGACAGTCTGTTATGGTACATACCCGCCATCTTCTCAGATCCCTGGATATCTGAATAAAGCTCCCATGATTCAACCCCTGTCTCTACTTATTGGGTCTGGTAGGTGACAGGCAGCTTCAACATTGATTTTTCTGGTTTCAGTGTGATTCCAAAATATCACAGTGACATAAAAATAAAGAGGTAAAATCTACTAGTCTTGAGAAAGAGATTGAGAGGTTAAGGAAAGCAAAGACACATGAGTGGGGTCTATTAGGTTAAGTAAACATTCATTTGGTAGACCAAGTTTCTGAGGGTAGAAAAGAAGAAAAAAATTACCATAAGAAAATACAGACTTGAAACAACACGTTATATTAAAAGATCATAAATTGTGGGTTAGCCCTGGCTGGTGTAGCTCAGTGGATTGAGCATGGGCCTTTGAACCGAAGGATCATGGTTCGATTCCCAGTCAGGGCACATGCCTGGGCTGCAGGCCAGTTCTCAGCAGGGGATGCACAAGAGGCAACCATACATTGATATTTCTCTCCCTCTCTCCTTCCCTTCCCCTCTAAAGATAAATAAATAAAATCTTTAAAAATAAATAAATAAAATAACACAAATAAATTGTGTGTTAGAGTGCAGATACAATGTTAAAATGCAATCATCACTAAGTTTTTGGTAAGCTATATTTAGTAAACATTTTTCTTTATCCATTCGTTCTGCCCTTTTCTTCCATAACACAATTTTGTTCAGTCAACAAACTGCAACATTATAGACCACAAGGATGGCTGGTTTCTTCCTGATACTTAAGAATAATTTGCATTTCTACTGGTTTAGGTTTTGGCATGTATTACAATATTGGCCAATCACATTTGAAGGTAAGTAAAACTGAAGAGGTTAAGAAGAGTTGTCTTGCTCTTAAAAAGAAGAAACTAAAACTATTGTCTTATCCAATATTACCTCAATTTCTGAATTTTTAGTCCTTGAATTTTGTTGGAAATGGACCAATAATTTGTATTAGCTCTTCTTTTTTGTATTACCTTGAAAGAAAGTTTACAATGACTTTGAATACTTACTGAGAAACTAGAGTATTTTTTTAAGGAAAATCATCCATTTTCAAAAAACTACTTTGCCACTTCATAATATGTAGTACCATTTTTCAGTATCTGAGTTTAGCATCCCCACTTTTGAAATTTGCTTTCTAAGCCATTTCCACACATTTAGATGTTTTGTTACAATAATGCCCTTTTTTTATGGGCTAGGAAATACAGAGCAGGAGAGTATCTCTGTTTTTAGCAGAATATTGTATATTTTTAACTACTGAAAATTATTTTTTAAATATTTTGTCTTATGGATAAATATAAATGTCCTCATTTCTGTGTGTCCAGGGATTTTTTCCTTATTGATTCTTTGTATTTCTTGTAGTATCTGTGGTGTGCTATATGCATATTTCATTATCTCCTCATTAAAATTGTGGGTTTTTTTTTTTAATTTTTAGCACTTAATAGTACTGATAAGACCTGGAGAATAATAATTGCAATGAAAGTTCCTACTTTTATTTGAAATTATTTATTATTATACCATTCAACCCACTGAAAGTACTGCCTTTTGGCTATACATATCCATGCAAAAATATCTGATCCAACCTCCATTTTACTGCCTCTGGATTGCTGATTCTTATATCCTAATCCACACCTAATTAAAATTCAAAAATATAGGCTACAAGGATCAGCAAAAAACCAGGGAGAAATGATACTTTCAGTGCTACTCATATCATTTAACTAGGTACCCACATTTGATCACACTTTTGCAAATGATGAAAATTAGTCTTGATGAAATTATGTAGCATGGATGCTCTGTGGCAGAGCAGAGAATACACTATTACTAAAGGCTTCTAAACCTTTATGCTTTTGGCATTGCATGGCCAGATAATTCTTTTGAAGAGCTGTCTTGTGCATTTTTGGATCCCTGGCTTCTACTCAATAGATGTTATAGCAAATACCCCTTCTGCTCAACTGTAAAAACCAAAAGTGTCTCCAGATGTTGCCAAAAGTCTCCCAGAAGAGGGGAGACTCACTCCACTTTGAGAACTATTGATCTGATCTATTCAACCTTATGCTGTTAACCATTATTATATATTGCCTCCCAGAGTTTAGTTCATTTTTTCTAATTTTTTACATTAATTATGAATATTATAACAGCTCTAACTCAAAATGGAGGAAATAGTGTAAAATAACTTATAATTATCATCAGAAATTTAGGAAAATAAGTAAAATTTTTTGGTCTGATGGTACTTTTAATATCTCTAGCATATGCCGGATTAATTACACTAAAGGATTTCACTTCACCCATTTTGTTTCATGTTAGATTTTATTAGCACACTTACACTGCTCTTTAAAAGTCCTTCTCTCTATAGTCCACAGGTAGGCACATCTTTCCAAGGTCATCTTATAGATTGAAAATTAACCTTCTGACTGTAAGTACTTTTGCCATGTAAGTTAGATAGCTATATTTGTATCACCCACTAAATGTGCAGCTTACCTTTATAGGGTGAAGCAAAAGTAGGTTTACAGTCGTGAGTACACAAAACATGTAATTCATTCTTTTATGATTTATTAATTATTATAATATGTTCCATAGAAACTACTGTTAACCTACTTTTGTTCCACCACGTATTTTAACATTATCATTAAAATGATGTTTTCTGGCTTTCCTGAAAATAAAATGGTGGATAGAAACAACGTCTATTAAGATGACAACAGTAGCATATGTATTTATATTTTTATAATATAAATGGAAGTTCTATAGGTTCCAAAGAGATCACATAGAAAAGTATTAAATTGAAGGGGAAAAGTCAAAGAAACTTTAAAAATCTAAACATGAGAAGTCACTTGCCTCTTGTACCCAGTTTTCTGCAAAACAGTTTATCTCGTGACCTCAGTTCCCTAACACATTTAAGAAAATTTGCTTATTTTCAGATTTTTTTTAAACAGAGTATGGGAGGGATGACTTCCAGTCTTTTTAGATACACAACCACTGTTATGTGACTTTATACTTAAAATGTAGTCTATAACAATGAACTGGAGGACAGTGTTGTCCTTGCCTGGATTTTCTATTCCATTTTGTAGACATGTGACAATACAAAGTTATTTAAATTTAGAGGAGTAATACTGTGTTTTACATCTTAGAGAAGTCATTCTCCTTCATTGTTCTTTGGGCATGTTTGTTGTTTTCAGTTGATTTCATCATTGCTTTTAGTAACATTGGGAGAAGGGAAATTATGTCACTTTATTTGAAATTGCTTTAAATTTATAAATTAACTTATAAAAACTTAATACGTACCATATTAATTACTCCTATACAAACATAGGATGTCTTTTTTCTTATTTTGTCATCTCCTTTGTGTAGTTCTGGAAAGTTTTAGAGATGTGGCACTTTCTTTAAATTGATTTATTCGTAGATGTATGCATGCCCATTTAAAAATATATTTTAATTGACATCGACGTTTTCTCTATAATTTTATCTTTTAAGAGACTTCCTTTGCATTGACATAAACTATCAGTTTTATAAGTTGTACATTCATTACTATTATTTTATTGTTTCCCTGTCTTTCATTGTAGTATTTGTTGAATTATTTAGGCTGTCATATCATCAATAATATTTAATCTTTTCCACTTTAAACATATTTTATTTATTTATTTATTTTTAGACAGAGGGGAAGAGAGGGAGAGATACATTAATGTGTGGTTGCCTCTTGTGCACCCCCAAATGGGGACCTGGCCCACAACCCAGGAATGTGCCTTGGCTGGGAATCGAACAGACAACCCTTTGATTCACAGGTCAGTACTCAATCCACTGAGCCACACCAGCCAGGGCTTAATCTTTTCCTCTTAAATTCTCTGGGTTAATTTTTTTCTTGTCTAATTTCATGAACAAATGTTTCCCACAATTTTTTAGGAAACAAAGGACTTTATATATTTGATTTTAGCATAAGAAAGTTATTAAAAGTCTTCATTAAGTATGTGGAGGTCTTTAAGTGAAAACATATTCCATCAATTATTTTATTTTGTACATTAACATAAATGGGCATTTAAAAATAATTTACAAAGATTAGCATATTATGTCTCTTATATTTTTATATTATTATGATTGATTATATTAAAAGTTAATATTATTGAAACCCTTAGATTTCTGGCATTTAGTTATAATTTTTAAAAATCTTTTAACTCTTCCAGTATACTATTGAATTTTGTTTTCTATCTTTCCTGAAAATAACAACTTTTATTTAATATTTCTGAATTTATATTATTAAATGAGCATGATATATGACTTTTTATTGTGGAAGATTTTGAAAATTTGGAGAAACAGTTTTATTTTCTGAATACAAAACTAATTTAGAAGTTGTTCTTCTATTTTCTGTGCTCTGGAATAGATTATGTAGCACTTGAATTATCAGCTTTTTAAAAATCTTTGCACTATTTTAGAGAGTAAATTTAGGCACAATTAATAATCATGCCAATTCTGTAACTAAGACTAAGGATATATGAAATTAATATTGTGAGAGTGAAAAACACTGATTCAATTTGTAATAACTAACCATATTTATAAACATTCATAAATGTAATTTTCTTCAAAATGACGACTTTGAAAGGATACAAATGCTATTTTGTAACTACATGTTAAAATGTCATTTAAGTCATTTTGGAATTGTAGGCAAAGAGGTTTGCCTACATGTTATTTTGAATTTTTTCTCATCTGTTTAGATACATCATATTTTTATGTTAACAGATTTATCTAAGTTGCTTACTTATAATTAATTCCATTATTTTATTCCTCCATTCACTGATGCACTTATTAATTCTATACACTTTTTACTAGTACTCTGTTATGATCATGTGATAAACACTGTTAAGGTATTAGACATAAACAAAAAATTTCCCCACTTTGGAGGAACTAATAGTAGTAAAATACAAATCCACAGGCAACTCTGTGGCTCCTAACAGCAGGTATAAAACATAATAAGACTATATTTCAAGTACATTAATGAAGTGATCCTCAGAAATATTAATAATTTAAGCAATGTAGTCTTATGGGAGGTTCTGCTGACACAAAGTCCAAAACCTTGAGAAATCATAATGCTATGTCTTTTAGATTTTTAGCATGAAATTGCACATATATGAAACCTTATCTTATTTTTAAGAATGTACTCTAAAGTATTTATGTGTGATTGCAATCTCAGAAATGATATTCATGATCATGAAAATAATGATTCTTAAATTCAATTGGTTTAGGTTTATAATATTAAAGCTCTGTCAATCTTAATTACTCTAAAGACTTTAGACAAAGTATTTAACTTCTCCAAACTTCTTATTTCCAGTCCAAAAAAAGGTGACTCTAATGAAAACTAGTTATACAGCTGGTGTGAGGATTGAATATTCCTGCCCCCTATTAAATCTTCTCGTAGGCAGTCAAGTATTTGAGATATATATATACACATGCATATGTATACATACATACATATGCATATATGTGCATTTCCTATATATGCACACACACATATAGGAAATTATCAAATTTAAACTCCTTATTCTAATATCCTATTGAAACCCTTGGATTTTCTTTTTTTCAGATTACTCTGCAAACTCAATTGATGTTTTCCAAACTGTCAACAACCAATGTAGTTACCTTGGGCACTTTTCTCCATTCAAGTCCCCCAGATGGCCCATTTGAAACAGTTATCCTGTGAGGCAGATATTTCAAGAGAAGATCTAGCACCGCACACTTCGAGAGTGCACAGCTCTGGTTGTATAAGTACTAAGCTTATGGTACATGTCTGGGATGGATGCAAATCATGCTTTTCCACTTCTTTTCTAACACTTACGGTCCCTGAGGCAGGAGTTCCCCACTGCCTGCCTCCTTACACCCTCAGTGAAGCTTCTCACTTATCCATCCACAAAGGGGGCTTATTCTCTAGATGTGTGTCAGTATAAATGATGGCAGAGAAAATAAGGATTATTTTCATTCATTATATAATTTTTAATACAATTTTCACCCTTACATTGGAAGCAAGTTCTCCCATCCAGCTATGTCAGAAATATGATGATACTTTTATTCCCAGTTGAATAATATGTCTATTAAATGAAATCCCAATTAATTAGAATGCATCAGGGAGGAGTCATAATTAATTAGTTTCCCCTGGACCTCCTACAGGGTAGAAATTAATTAAATAACAAATTAAACGTTTTTTTTTTCACATTTTCAAAGCTGTATTACTGCTTTGTAATTTTTCAGTAAATTATTTCCTATACTATAACTTCTTTAAAATTGTACCTGCATTAGAATGGAACACCTCAACACCCTATTTCTAAATGCATCTTAATTTAATCATCACACACAAAACTTACCCCTTTAATAACCCTACCCCCACATCCCATTCACAGTTATGAGATTCATTCCCAAGGGCTTCATAAAATGTCTCCAGGATTGAACATCAGTTATCAAATTAAAGACAAACTTCATAAACTATCCTCCACAACTAATTCTTGAATTTATCTTTTATTTTTTGTGTTTTTCCTGTTCCATTTCTCTAGCCCTCATTCCTGCTCCCAAGTACCACATTAGAAATTAACTACATGCAAGTCTTTGATTCAGGAGGGATGGTGTTTGGCCAATATAAGGTCTTACTTTAGGGGAAAAAAGAAATATAAGGTTGATGCAGACACTGGCCCACAGTGTCCATGGCGTCATGGGTGAGATACAAGACAAATTCACACGGACTACTGAGTCTTGTGGAGGAAAAGGGACGGTGTGCCCACTCTCTCAAGGGCAGAATGCCCAACCTTTACCTTGACAAGCTTTTTTGGGGTTCAATTTGCACAGGAATGAAGCTTATCAATCACTGTCAGGCAAAAATGATTAAACAATAGATAACATTCAAAGAACTCCGAGGGCCTAATTTGAGTCAGGGTCAGATAGTTAAAGGGCCATACAATTTTGGGGAAACAAACTCACTTCCTGCTTGTTCCCTTATTATTTAAATTGAGGGTGTTAGCAAAGTAGGCTTCATGGGATTTTATGCATTCTTTCTTAGGCCTGATCACCCTAGGGAACCTGCCCTTTCTAGTACAGGGCTGCACCCACCACTGGCATTGTTTCAGGCTTAAGGTATTGTTTCAGGTTTAAGTCAGGCAGGGGAAGTAAGGCAGGCAAGATATTAGGAGACTTCTTGCAGACAGAACGAGGACTGAGGCTATGTCAAAGCTGAGGGGTGAGGATCCAACACCCCCTTTTTCTGTAGCCCCCAAGTCCTTCTGTGGGGACCCCCATGATCGTGCCTGTCTTAGGTCATGCCTCCCTTGAGGAATCTTACCCGTCATTGGCTAATTGATCAAGTATTGGGGGCCAGGCAGGGTGAGATAAAAGGAGCAGAGGCTGTGCCCCTTCCAGGGAGATAAACTTTGTCTCCTTAGTGGCTTCCAGTCTGAAGGTCACTCACTCAGTCTTATCTATGAGGGGATTACAGCTCCTGAAACCAGGTAGGGCAGTTCCTAACATAAGGTCTTCTTTTTTTTGTCCAAAACATAAACAGATTCCACTCAGAAATATTTTGATCACTTGTAGTTTATGATTCTTTTCAATTTTTCTGGAGACTTCTTTACTACTACATTGTCTAATTTTCTCTCTCCTCATAAATTTCACTCATTCTTACATAAGGTAGCATTTATTTAGACAAATGATTAGCTACAAACAAGAGGTTACACTTTAGTTTTCTGATGGTATTGAATAGATTTTCAAATGTAAAAGGAAGTAAAGTTAGAGTGAGCCCTCTCTTATTATTATTATTCTCTGGTAGTGTTTTATAATTATGTCTTATTTATGATAATCCTGCTTTCTAGCCTCATTACTTTTTTATGATATTCTGAAAATTATGGTTCATGAGAAATTACAGTTTAGTTGATAGTTTTAGCCATCATTTTATTTGTTTACTGCTAACGGGCATAGAACTGCAAGATTTGTTCTTGTTCTTGGAAACCGACACCTCCCATGTTCTACTGTGCCATTGCTATCCCTCTTTCTATTTCCACACTCGGCCCTCTTTTGACATCTGAAAGTTCCCTGGTTGCAGAAGACAGTTGTACTCCCTTGGAACAAAATATTATTATACAAAAAGGGTTAGAGAAGTGCTGCTGCCCATCTTGCAGACTAGGATAGACTCGGGACTTTTGATTTCTTTGTATTTGCTAAACGTTGCTTCTAAGTCCGTTGCATGCATTAACCCATTAAATCCTCGCACCGAGTAATATAAACCCCACTTTACAAAGGAGGAAACTGAGACACAATAAAGCTGTGAAAGGTGAACCCTTAAATGAAACAATATGGTCTGAGATTTGAATTTAAAGACAGTTTGATTTCAGAGCTCATGTTCATGACCACTACAATACCTTCCTTCACTAGCCTATTGGAGACATTTTTTAAGGGATTATTATGTGTCATGTATTATTTATAACAAATAAGACAATTTGTAACAAAATAAGATACAACAAAATTGCTGATGTCTCTTACATACCAGGAAAGGTATTAGACTAAAGAGGGGCATTGAGAAAGTTGAAGTGAATGTCTGTTCATTTATGCTTACTTAAGATCCACACAACTCTTCATTTAGTTCACTCCTCACCACCCCACCATCCTCTCTCACTTATGTTGCTGATAGACTAAGTAGAGTACTTGTCTCCATGATCTACCTCTCTCATTCATTCTTCAGCATACACTAACAATGTTATCAAGTGTAACACTCATACTCACAAACACTTCTGTTAGTGCCCTGAAATTATGCAATGCCTTCTTATTTATATTTGTCTTTAGAATGAAATCAGATTTTCTAAACATGGCACATAAGACCTTATATAAAGATTCCACCTCTCTCCTCTACGTATGTATCAGCATTCTCCCTCTCTGGCTCTATCTTTGGTCATAGTGAACTTATTCAGATTCTGTGTTTCATGCTCTGCCAAATTGTGGGCCTTCTCACATACTTTTCCCTCAGTCTACTGCAAATTCCATTAGATCAGGGATTTTGTATATTCTAACCAATGCATCACAATGCCTGCCACATATTAGATATGTGTGAATATTTATTATCTGAGAGAATAAATACCTATCAGCTCAATTTTCTTATTTCTTTGTTCTTCCTGCAGGTTTCAGCTCATATGTCATTTCCTACAGAAAGCTTTAAATCACTTGCCCTAGAAGAATCACACATACCTACAAGGGCCTAGTATTCAAGAAAATAAAGTGTTTTGTTTTCATTCTTACTTTTTCCTTTCTGTAGTTTTTACTTTTGCATTGACAAATGAAAATATCAACATCATTCTCTGAGTCCATATATAAAAATGGGATAAAGGGATGTGTAGATCCAGGCTGATGTGTGCCTTTTCCAGAAGGGGTGGTCCCTCGGAGGCCCTGGGGACCAGTGCCACATGGTGTTTGCCCAGTATTGTCACAGAGTCCAACTTTTCAAAATAGTCCAGGTATACAGAATTTTGTCTCTAATAATAATTTTCCCATGTTGACAATTTGATCCAATTTTAAATAATAATACCAATTTCCCAATTTACAGACTTCATCAAGATTTTTCAGATGCCTAAATCTCCCTTCACATTTTTTTTATTTTAAATATGTTTACTAATTTTAGAGAGAGAAGAAGAGAGAGACAGACAGACAGACAGACTTCAATGTGAGAGAGAAACCTCCGTTGGTTGCCTCCCATAAACATCCTCACCTGGGATTCAACCTGCAACCTAGCATGTGCCCTGACCAGGACCCAAACACTCAACCTATTCGGGTACAAGACAACTCTCCAACCAACCAATCCACACAGCCAGGGCAAGATTCCTTCACATTTAACCTTAGTTTTTCCCTTATGTAAGTATATTGCATGTGTATTTGCTAGTATTAATTTTTCTTTTTCTTCCTGCTAGACTGAAAGCTCTTTAAGGTCAAGCAATATAGAGATGGTTATACACATAGATATAGAAATAAATAGACATAGACATGGACATAGACATAGCCTTAGACATGGATATGGACATAGACATATATAAACACATCACGATGTCAGAGTCAGTGCACAATCAACAGACTACATACAGCACATCCTTGATATATATGAGTTTTACGTGAGTAAAGTTTTTTCAAAAATATTTTCTAGCACATCTATCCTAAATGTGCTGTAAACTGATTATATAAAAATATGGGTAGAAGGGTATACAAAGTAGTAAACCAAATGGCTTTTTTGTGCCAATTCTGCAAAACGTGAATTTTGTTTTCCACATAAAATGCTACTAATATTCACAACTGCTAATGTTTAATTAGTATGCTTTTTAAGCTAAGCAGTCTTAAGAGAAGATAACAGCTACACGCCTCTCTTCCTCCCTTAGCTGAATGATCGATCATCTGGAGTCCTTAGCTTATTTCTTTTGTCCTACTTTTTACAAATGTTAGCTTTGTAAGTTTAATTACAAACTTTGTGTTACATTATTGAAATGTTGTAAATATGGGGGGAAATGAAAAGAATCTGTAAAACAGTACTGAAAATTTTTAAAAGACTCATGATTTAAATCATCTCTTCTACACACATGTGAGAATTTTCTCCTAATCAGCATTCCAGACTCTTGGTGGTTTTTGGCCAGACAGAAGGTGTTCTGTTAGCTGCTACTGTGAAGAGGAAAATTCACTGTTTTGCACCATAAAGTGTCATTATATCTCCACTTCTGCCTAAGGAATCCTTACATCTCCAGCTCTAATCAGTAAAAGATCCTTTCCCTGCCAAAGATGTTGAAAATCTCATGCTCTGTCCTAATGTTATAGGGCATGTAACAGGAAAGAAAAAAAGATGTAAAGGAATACACCAGCCTGGAAACAAGAAAAAATGTGAAACAAGTAAGCAAACAACAAGCATTTTTCAGAACATACAAATATAGTACATCTATCCTAAATATACTATAAACTAATTATAAACTGACTATAAAAATATGGGTAGAAGGACGTAAAGTCTTAGGAAACCACATGGTTTTTATGTGCCAAATCTGCGAAACATGAATTTTATTTTCCACATAAAATGCTACTAATATTCACAATTGCTGATGTTTAATTAGTATACTTTTAGTAATAGTAAAATCTGTAAATAGTAAAATAGTAATAGTAAAATAAAATAGTAAAATAGTAATAGTAAAATCTGTAAATAGTAAAATCTGTAAATAGTAAAATCTGATCAGATTTTACTGGGCTAATTTTGAGTAATGATTTAACATAATCTGAAAGAATAATAAAGTTCCTGATTGAAGGGCATGGCCATCTTTGTACGCAATATAGTGCAGTCAAGAATGGCCTAGGATAACAAAATAGACAACTGCACTTGAAAGAAAGAATCTAATTTATCATGAGCTAAAATAGAAACTGTCTGCTTAGCCACATTGTTTAATAACTCTCTTGTTTATCTTTATAGAAAAATACAAACATAAGTGAATTTTACCACACATTATCTATATTTATGTTATTTGTACACAAAAATCTTAACTATTTTATTGTCATCAAAATAATCTCAACATCTTCCACATTTTCTTCTCTAAACTCCAAAGATATAGAATTCCTACCCCAAGTATATCTGACCTGATTTTTACAGTAAAAAGCTAAAAAAATATTAGAAATCATCCTTCTTGCAAATATCTTGATTCAGTAAGCTAATATATATTTATTTAAGCTGAATTTTACTAATTCATGCAATTGTTGAATAAAATGGTTAGTCTGCTTTTCAGTATCATTTAAGCATAATTAAACAATTGAGAAAATCTGCAGTGCACATTTTCTGGTAATAATGACAATACATAATATAAGACTTTAAATTTTCATACAGATACTTCCACTCTTAAAAAGGTTTCAGAAAATTGGTCCTGTTCTGTTAACACCAAAGGCTGGTTCACAACTCCTTGTCAAATGGCAAAAAGGACAAGCATTCAGTAACATAGAAAAAAATATTATTCAGTAAAATCATCAGGGAGATTTAACATGGGCAGCAACTCCTGTGATGACTTCACCCTTCTTGTGTAGAAAACCAGAGATGCCTGTGCTATTATTACATCTGTTTCCAGTCTGGTCTTCTAAAGTTCGAGACTTCTGGATTATATTTTATTGGAAAGGCAATATAGTTTCAAGTGCAATAACTACTATTAATAATAATACTTTCTCTAGGGGTTGGTATAGAAATATAACAACAAAAGTAATACAACATATTTTGATGCATTTTTCCCATTAGAGTTACTTCAAACAGGTATTTTAATCATAAACTGTAATGTAATAATTTGGGATTTATTTACCTATTTTTGTGTTCTTTGAAGAGGCTACTTACTTCTTTTGAATGCAATAATGGATCATTTATCCATTCAGATAAGTGTAGATCTCTTACAAAAATAGACCTCTGACTATCTTGACATAGAAGGGAATAAGCTATCTCTATTGGCAACATAAAAAGTCTAAATTGCTTCTTTTAAAGTTTTTGTATGTTTCAAAATTGAACATATTAAATTATCTTTTAAGGAATTTAAGAATATAACTGTGATGCTATTACAATTTGGAACTATTTAAGTCAACAAGTTTAATGAATACCTTTAGATTAAAGATCAGTCGCAATTTAGGGTAGAGGCAGGACAAGTCAATTTCAAATGAAAATATCTATTCATCCCAATGAAAGAATCTGGTCTCTTGACACCAGTCATCTGATTATGACATGCCCCTTCCTGTTACAGCTTGCTTCTCATCTGCAAAGTGATTTTTTAAATAGTCCCACCATCTTTTACAAATACATGTAAATAATTAATATGTGTGTAATATTATTACCCCTTTTGTTCTACAATATTCAATTATTCAGTTGATGTTAATTTACACAATTGAAGAATTTTAAACATTGAGGCTGATAGGAATATAAAGTAGAAATTAGTTAAATACATTACAAACAACAATCAAATCATTTCAACTAGTGTAGTGTCACATAGTCATGTCAAAACTGTTGTCTTCCCTTATCTTTGATGAGCTCAACTTAGTCTGAAAAAATGACAACTTGCACTTCTCAGAGAAAATAAACAACACTTGATAAGAAAGGAATTATTTTCTTGCCACAAAGCTGATACATTTTTCTGAATCCCCACTCTCTCTCCTAATTCCTAAACTTAATCCATTCCCCTGTATTATGATACTCAAATATTTCTGCCTTCTCAGGAATGAAATGTCTGCTTTTGAATTACCAACTTTCTTCTACCACAGTTTCTTAATTAGAACTTTCCAATAAAGATCTAATAATAGTAATATACAAAGTCTCTTCATCTCTAGCATCTTTAAAAAGGCTTTGTTCATAAAATCCCATCTCTATTATTCATTGTTTTGTCCCTGTTCCTTTTATAAGTAGACCTTAAAAAATTGTCTTCATCATATTGCTTCCTAATCCTGTTCAGCTTTGAACTCTGAATTTCAGCCACTGTTTTGACAATTATCTTGATGAAAAAATTGGTAAACTTTTTATTTAAACTATCACTGCATTATTTGAGTGTATGAACCACACCCTCATACTTCAAGCATCTATCTCATCCTTTGCATTTCATGAAAACAAAGTTCCTTAGATTTTCCAGAGGCATTCCTTCTGCGCTTCTTTATAGTTGCTACTTTCTTTTTTATGATTATATTTAACTTTCTTAAAAATCTTACTTTCTTTCTCCCCAATACTCTCTTCCACTGAGTCCATTCAATTGCATGCTTCTAGTTATCAGAAGATGATGACTGACATCACTGTGTCTCCAATTTAGACTGATTTCCCATTGCATGTCCTCGTACACTATTGTTGTCTTGACATTTTCACTTCTATGTTCAATAAGTACCTAAAATTGGGTTGCTCACCTCTTTCTAGTAAAACATGCTCGGTTTTGTGTTTATGTGTGTTTCTTTCTTCAAAAAAGAATGGCACAACTCACCATTTTGTGCCTTGTTTCCTAAGGCAGGAAATTAGATATCTTCCATGAGGCTCACATTTGTGCGTCACTTATTAACCACATATGATCTGTTTAAAATTACCATTAATTATATTCTAGAATAACTTTTCAAATCAAGACTTTTCCCACCAATATCCATTTTTTTCTAGATTTTGCCAGCTTCTTTCCCTCACTCAGTGAAATTATTCTGTCTCCTTATTTCTTTTTTTTATATTTTATTTACTTATTTTTAGAGAGGAGACAGGAAGGAGAAAGAGTTGGAGATAAACATCAATGTGCGGTTGCCTCTCACATGTCCCCTACTGGGGACCTGGCCTGCAACCCAGGCATGTGCCCTGACTGGGAATCGAACCAGTGACCCTTTGCTTCACAGGCCCATGCTCAATCCACTGAGCTACACCAACCAGGGCATGTCTCCTTATTTATTTATTTCTGTTTTAAAACTAACATCTTCCAAACTATTAAATAAGGTAACCATTTGCCTTATTTAGTTTACAACTCTCCCTTTCTTATTTAGCTATTATTTAACTATTCTCAAGTTATTAAGTTCAACAAATATGTATTGAGTACCTACTATATGGCATCATAAACGTATGTGCTTATCACGTGGTGATGTACAAAATACAGTAAATTATATTGGATTTTTCAATCAAGGCCTTGTTGAAAGTAAAATATTGAAGATGAGAATTAAAGGATGAATGGGTGTCAGCAAAGAGATGAGTATAAAGGAGAGGAGTTAGGATACAGGAAAAGTAAACTTGAAGTCTTCTATATAAAAAGCGTCTTGTTAATTTTTAGAAATTGAAATATCACTGTGGATGAAATACAGTAAGTAAAGAGTGGAAAGAGGTAAAGTTTAGAAGGAAAATGGGGTCCAAATTACCTTTCTTATTGATAAAAGTGGGAAGTATTATAAAAGTGGGAAGTATTGGATGACCTTAAGAAGATAACTACTAGAATACACACCCACACACACACATATGCACACACACATATATTCTAAAGTTCACATTCTCTGATGCGTAGAGAAAGTGGGGAAGTTAAGGAGGCCAGGTAGGAGGCTACTTCAGTAGACCAGGGAAGATATAATATATCATATAGTCTACGGTAGTGGCACATATATTTTTACATGTATTTTCACAGGACAGTGTGATCTCTTTCCATCTCTTCACTCTCTCAACAACTAGTTTGCCCTGCAGTCATATAATACTTTGCTTCAGTCATAAAAAGTGTTCTTCCTTCACTTTCCACATTCCCTCTTTGCTTGGACATTTAACGCTATCCACTTAGATCATAACTTCTGGAAAGTGGTCTCTGCTCCATACCTTGTACTTATTATAAGATAGTGTTGATCACACTTCATTGAAATCGCCTACAGACTCCTCCAGTTGAAACTAATCTCCATATAGGTTGTGCAGCAGCCATGCCTAACTTGCTGTACATAGCGTATTTAGCATGTAATACATTTCTTAGCACCTGGTAGATATAAAATAAATATTTGTTGAGTGGTATTAAAAGATGATGGCCTCTTACTTTCCTACCCTTAATAAATATATCATACATATTTGCTTTAATAGCATTTAATTTTTGTGATTTAAAATCAAAATATACCCTGGAATTGAACATTTTTTGTCTTTTACTCCCAAGACCTAAAGTACAACAGGTATTTTATTTTATTTATTTATTTTTTAATTTAAATTATATTTTATTGTTTATGCTACTACAGTTGTCCCAAATTTTCCCCTTTACCCCCTTCACAACACCACCACCAACCCTCTCAGGCAATTCTTAATGGTTGTCCATATGCATGGGTCATGCATATATATTCTTTGGCTACTCTATTCCCTATGGGATACTTTGATTCCCTATAACTCTGTAAATGCCAATTTGTACTTCTTAATCCTGAGAACTTTATTGTTCATCCCCCCAACACCTCCTCCATTTGGCATCCATCAAAACATTCTCTGTATCCAAGTTTCTATTTCTATTAAGCTTCTTCATTTATTATTGTTTTTTTTTAGATTCAGTTATTGATAGGTATGTATTTATTACCATTTTACTGTTCATGTTTGTATATTCTTTTTCTTAAAGAAGAGCCTTTATCATTCCATATAACAGTGGTTTAGTGATGAGTGTCCTTCAGTTCTAAATGATAGGTTTGCTTAATAGAATAATCTTGGTTATAGGTCCTTGCTTTTCATCACTGAATATTTCTTGCTGATACCATCTAGCCTATCAAGTTACTTTTGAGAAATCAGCTGGAAATCTAATGGGAAATAACTCTCTTGTAGGTAAATGACTGCTTTTTCTTTCACTGCTTTTAAATTTTTCTCTTTGTCTTTAACTTCTGACATTTTACAAATGATGTGTCTTGGCATAGGCCTCCTTGAATTCATCTTACTTTGGACTCTCTGTGCTTCCAGAATTTGTATATCTATTTCCCTTACCAAGCTAGGAGAGTTTTTTGTCATTACTTTTCTCAAATATGTTCCAATTTCTTGCTCTTTGTCTTTTCCTTCTAGCACCACCATGATGTGAATATTGGAAGTTGTCCCTTAAACTATCTTCATTTTTGGATTTTTTTTTCTTTGTGTTGTTCTGATTGGGTGTTTTCTGCTTCCTTATATTCTAAATTTACGATTTGATTCTTGGCTCTATCCTCTGTACTGTAAATTGTTCTTCATTTCAGTTAGCGTATCCTTCATTTATGACTGGATCTCTTTTATACTTTTCGTGTTCTTTTTTATGCTTTTGTGGTCCTCGTTAAGTTCACTGAGCAAACTTATAAACAATGTTTTGAACTCTGCACCTAACAAACTGCTTATCTCCATTCTATTCAGTTCTCCCTCTGGAGTTTTGTTCTGTTCTTTCATTTGGGCCATATTTCTTTGTTTCCTCACTTTGGCAGCCTCCTTGTTGTAGTTTTCACATATTAAGTAGAGCTGCTACAATTGTCTGGTTTGGTAAAGTGGTCTTAGTAAAGTGGCTTGGTAAAGTGGTCTTAGTAATGTAGTTAGTGTCCCGTAGGGTCCAGTGGCATAATCTCCCCTATCCCCCAAGCTGGGCACTTAAGGTGCACTGATCACATGGGCTGTGTACATCCCCCTCCAGCAGCCAAGCCTTGAATTTCTGGTGGCTGTTCAATGGGAGGGATTTTCATGGGCCGATCAGCTGCAAGGACTGGCTGTGGCCACTGTCTATCAGCCTCTAACCACTGAAAAGAATCAGCTGTGCAGAGGCTCACTCTCCAGAGAAAAACTTCCTTCAGCAGGGCTCTGGTGCCAACTGAGTCTGCCTCTTGAGTGAGTCACTTGTGGAGGTCATTGGGTGTGGTGTTCCAATATGACCCATAGCTGTCCACGGGGTGCACAGGCTTTGGTGCCTCCTGGGAAGTGCAGGGCAAGGTCAATCACCCCTTGTGTTCTGTCCAGGACCAAAGAAGCTAAAAAGCAATCGGCGGGTGGCTGCTACTTATATTGTCCTGGAGGTGTCCAAGTGAGTCCAAGCTATAAACCAAGGCTAGCTGCTATTAGTGTCAAGCCTGAGGCCACTTAGCAATAAGCATAGGGCATGCTGAGGCCAGATGGTCTTTATTTGAGAGAATTTAGGAAGATCTGAAGCATGAACCAAGACAAGCCATTTGCATGAGAAAGCCACTGGAAACATCCTGGGTAGGTCCAAAAGTTGGGTGGGGCAGAGCCTCAGGGAATCACCAGGGTTGGGCAAACTGTTTGTTAGATTGATGGAGTTTTAGATATAGTGCCCACCTGCCTACTCTTTGATTCTGTGCAGGGAGCACTCAGAAAAGGAACAATGGCCTGTGTCAGAACTTTTGTTGGGAAGAAAGCTTCCTCCCAGTTCTTGTCCTAATGTCAGACAATTCAGTTCCTCCCAATATGTCTCTGATGCCTTTAAAGCTGCTGCTCCTGTGCTGGAGCTCAGAAGGATTGAGTCCAAGTAAATCTGTACATGGACCCTCATGGATAGGATGAATTAACATCAACAAAATGCCCATACTATCCAAAGCGATCTAAAGATTCACTGCAATTCCTACCAAGATCCCAATGATGTATTTCACAGAGTCAGAAAAATAATTCAAAAATTTATATGGAACCACAAAAGGCCTTGCATAGCAACAGCAATCCTGAACAAGAACAAAGTTGGAGGAATCTCACTACCTATCAAAGCATGCTACAAAGCCAGAGTAAACAAAACAGCCTGGTACTGGCATAAAAACAGACACATAGATCAATGGAACAGAATAGAGAGGCAAGAAATAAACCTACATCTTTATAGTTAATTAAAATTCAAAAGAGGAAGCAAGCACATATGATGGACTAAAGATAGCTTATTCAATATATGGTGTTGGGAAAACTGGACAGATACATGCAGAAAAATAAAACTAGACCACTTTCCTATACTACACAAAAAATAAATTCAAAATGGATCAAACACTTAAATGTTAGACTCCAAAACATAAAAATCCTAGAAGAAAACATAGGCAGCAAAAACTCAGACATTTCTTGTAGAAAATTTTTATTGGATATATCTCCTCAGGCAAGGGAAACGAGAAAAAAATAAATAAATGGGTCTTCATCAAAGTAAAACTATTTGGCATAGCAAAGAAACCACCAACAAAATAAAAAGACAACCCACAGAATGGGAAAGTATATTCACCAATGCATCTACTAAAGGGATACTATCCGAAATGTATAAAGTACTTACAAAACTCAACACGCTCCCCCCCAAAAAAATAAATAAAAAAGCCGGCAAAGGACCTGAATAGACACTTCTCCAAAGAGGACATGCAGATGTCCAATAGGCATATGAAAAGACACTCAACATCACCATAATAAAAAACATAATGAGACACCATCTCACACCAGTCAGAATGGCTGTCATCAATAAATCAACAAACAAGTGCTAGCGAGAATGTGGAGAAAGGGGAACTCCTTTGGTGAGAATGCAGAGTGGCAGAGTTACTGTGGAAAGCAGTATGGAGATATCTCAAAAAATTAAAATGGATCTGCCTTTTGACCCAGAGATCCAATTTCTGGGACTGTATCCAAAGGAACACAAAACACTGATTCAAAAAACCATAAACACCCCTATATTCATTGTAGCATTATTTACAATTGCCAAGATATGTAAGCAGCCTAAGTGTCCATCAATAGATAAGTGAATAAACAACAATGGGCATTTGCACAATGAAATTCTACTCAACCATGAAAAAGAAGAAATTTTTATCCTTGGCAACTGTATGGATGGACTGGAGAACATTATGTTGAGTGAAATAAGCCAGTCAAATAATGACAAATACCATAAGATTTCACTCTTATGTGGAATCTAGCCAACAAAATGAACTAACAAGCAAAACACAGACAACCACACAGATAGAGACCAGATGACAGCTAGTGGAGGGAGTGGAAGTAAGGGGTGGAGGGATTGAGCAAAAAGGAAAAAACTCATGATCATGGACAAAAGTGAGGTGATTAGTTGGGGGAAGCAGGTTTAAGGGGACTAAATGGTAATGGAAACATATAATAAAGATTATACTAAACATTTTTTCAGTGGACCAATCCACACCCCCCACAAAAATAATTGTCTGAGACTCTAGTAGTTTTTCTTTCTCAGCCTAAATCCCCACTGTTTTTTTAAGGCCAGAAGTTATCACTTACCTTCCTGTCACTGGAACCCTGAGCTTGCTCCCACAATATCCCTCCTAATTTTTATCCATCACATAGGGGTGTGGGTCTAGTCCATTCCATATCTCCACCCCTCCTACCACTCTGCATGTAGTTTCTTTACTTCTTTAGTTATGGGACTTCCATTCAGCTTGATTTCTGATGGCTCTGAATGATGATTGTTCTGTAGTTTAATTGTAATTTTGATGGGGTTGTGTGGAGAGGTGAGCTGTGTTTACCTATGCCTCCATCTTGAACCTCTCATAACAGGTATTTTAATTATGAAAGCTTACTTTGGTTTGACTCCAGAAGTCAATAAAATTAATTTGTACAAAAGGTTAATTATATGCAATTATTTGCCTTTAAAAATAAGTATTTTAAATGAATCAATCAAGTAACAAATTCCTCTAATGTATCAAAAACTGTGCTATTTATAAGTACATAAAAGACAAGTACTGAGAAGACTCTGTAATAAATACCATTCTTTATATAAGAATATATATATAAGGATGAAAGATGATGCTTCTTTTTCTTCCCCAAATTTTTACTTACCTATATTCCTGCTCTAACATTATTAGCATTATATGAACATTCTGAACCAATTAATATCTTTTTGATCCAGGGTTGTGATAGAAACCATTACAAAATGGTGACAGATCTATGCCTACTTTTTGATTCTCTGGCCTCTGGCTGTCACTTTATTCTTTCTCAGCTATCCTGTAGCTGAGAAAATAAAAGGATATTTTGTAATCTCTGTGAAATAAGGAGGGACTGAAAGTCCAACCTCATTGTTCTGAGATTTAAGAGAATACCCAGCACTAAGCCAGGCTTCAGGAGTATTTAAACTCCAACAGTTCCTCCCCACCCAATGATACAGCTCCTTCTCATCTGTCATGGGCAAAGGAGCTGGTAAACCTGTAAACTGAGAATGTGGGTACCACCTCCATAGGCTAGATGAATGCGTAGATAGTAAAGTGCACAGGCATTGGGACCACCACTTCCAACTTCCAGCCTAAGGAAGGACTGATTGAGTGAGCAGTTCAGAAATCCCTGAGCTCATGATTCCCTATGGGTATTCCCCATCCACCTTCATCTTGACTAGGGCTTGAGGAAAGGCTACTCAACTTCCTCTGCCACACCGGGTACAGTATGTGGGTTGTAGCAGTGGCCAAAGACTAAGTGATCAGCCCCAGGGAGTCAATGGGGGGGGGGGGCATTAATAAACCATTCTTAAAGTTGGTGCCATTTGCTCCTGGGGAGAAGAGGTGGGACCTGGGCAAGGACAGCAGCTGGAAGATAATAAGGGCAGGACTGGTTCTCATTTCATAACAAACAGGAAAGGCTTTATTTAAGTTTATCTTGACCATGGCATTCAAAATGGGAACAGAAAAAAGAATAGGAGGTGTGGGAAAGGTAAACTGTGGCTTAGAGAAAAAAACATAATTTAATTAGCATCATGTCTGAAGCATAGTTTAAAAGTATTATTGGCTAGAGTTAAATAGATGCTTTGAGATGAATGAGATATATTTTTTGATAAATTCAAAAGAGCAACACTAGAGTGAATCTTGATGATAAAGAAGACTATTTTAGATTTTGTACCAGAAGCAACAGAGTGACATTAAATTTCATCAGTGACTTTTACATATTTTTTTTTCTACTGGAGGATGATTAAATACCATCTACACTAGGAAAGAAACAATACATACCCATTCTGGGTCATAAAACAGAGAAATAATAACAGGATATTTTATGACAGAAGTATAGAAAACATTTAATCAAATTTAACATGTTCAAAAACAAAAATCGGAATTATATTTTGCTCCTATGTCAAAACTTGAGAAATTTGGCATTTTTATCTTTAGTTATCTTGGGAAGACAGACAAATACGTATTATGGGTTTAGAAGTGATAATCGAATGAACAAAAAAAGGTAAAATTTATTTATTTTTTATTTTTTATTGTTCAAGTACAGTTGTCTCCATTTTCCCAACACCACTTCCCCCCTCCCCATCCACCTTCACCTCCTACCCTCAATCCCACCCCACTTTGGCTTTGCCCATTGTTCCTTTATACATGTTAAATGTATGATATTTTCTTGTTTCTTGAGCATCTTTTTATTTGCATGCTGGTTATTGGTCTATTTTATGTATTATGACTGAGATAACTTATTTTTCCAATGTTCATATAATTTATTTTTAATTATATATGCTTATCAGAAAGTTAATATAGTGGCAGGTAAGATATGGCTATAAGGATGTGATATAACAGAGAATAAGAACAAGTGGCAATCTTTCAAAGTAATGTAAAGGAATGTTTGGCTGTGAACATGCTTTTTGAGTTGACACTTCATGGATGTAAAAGGGCCAGCCACATAAAGATATGAGTCAACAGTTAGTAGGATAAAAAAGTTCTTTAACTTACACTTATAGTATGACTGATTTGTGTCAGAACAACCCACCAAAATGATTATACAATGTAAATGAAATGCATGAAACAGCCATTTAAAATAAAAATAAAGAGCAATCAAGGAAGCAGGTTTAGTATCTAATCTAAGGGAAAAGGGAAGAGAGATTATATAGCTTTTCCCTTTGTTATCTTAGCTGATTCATAATGTGTGAGGCCCAGAAGCTGAGAAACGAGCCACAGTTCAGATCCATCTTCATCTCACAGTTTGTAAAGAAAAAGTTGGACTTCAGTTATCTGATGACAGCCAACAGAATAATCCAATCTGAAAGACAACATATTGGCAGAAACATGAGCCAGGCATCCCTTGATGCTTTTCCACTCAAAGCATTCTTCAGGTCTTCTGCTGTGTAGGACAAAAGGCAAATAAGTCATGCAGAAAGTAGAACACAGAGTCAAAAATGAACACAGATCCTAAATAGTCTCATTGTAGCAGCAGATAAAATTCGGAATTCAAGAATCACCAATGAAAAGTGGCCATGGTATACAGTCAGATCTGTGGTCTGCAAAGCAAAACAAAAACAAGCAAAATGAACTAGAAACAAACTCATAGATACAGAGAACAAACTCATGGTTTGCAAGTAGGAGGGTGGTGGGGAATTAGACAGAAAGTTGGGGAAGGGAATAAAGAAAATACACACTTTGAGTTATAAAGTAAATAATGGGGATGAAATATACAACATAGGGAACTGAGTGAATAACATTATAACAACTATGCATGGCGACAGATGTTTAATAGACATAATGTGGTGATCACTTTGTACAGTATAAAAATGTTAAATTACTATGTGGTATACTTGAAACTAATATACTGTTTGTCAGTTATCATTAAAAATAAAATTTCAAAAACAAAATACAACTGTGTATTTTTACTTTAGTATATTTCAAAAAATGAAGAATTAGCATTCTCTTCTTTAGAGGTTACATTTAAAAATAAATTAAAATAATCATAGTTATTTTAAAATAACTAATTTCCCTTTATAATGTGTCCTAAATTAATACATTTTATCACAAAAACTGATATGCACTTCAATAAATTATTGTGATACTGCCATTAAATTCTCATATTCATCATATGTCTATGTATGTATGTGTTTGACCAATGTGAGACTTACATTTGGAAACTAATCAATGTGCATTACCAAATGTTTAGGTACATAATCAAATTTATAGTTATAGAACAATTATATGAATGAAATAAGCAGTAGATGCGATGAGCTTGGAAACACAAAGTGGTGGAAGACAATACCATATTTTTGCATTAAAATATAAATTTTCCTCCTTTGTGTCATTCCATTATAGCACTATATGTACATTAGTACAACTGAGACATATCCCATGCATTAAACCATGATAATACGGATAAAAATAAATATAGACAATTTAGCCCTGGCTGGTGTGTCTCAGTGAATTGAGTGTCAGCCTGTGAAGCAGAAAATCGGTTTGATTCCCAGTCAGGGCACATGCCTGGGTTGTGGGCCAGGTCCCCAGTAGGGGACATGAGAGAGGCAACCACACATTGATGTTTCTCTCTCTCTCTTTCTCCTTCCCTTCACCCTGCCTAAAAATAAATAAATACACTCTTTTTAAAAAAGATAACTTAATAGAAATAGTGTTCCATAATTTTTGTAAAAAGCTTCCACAAAATTTATCTCATAAAATTTCATTTAATAAACTTGCAGAATCTTTAAAAAGCATGTATTAATGAATTTACAGAAAACAAAAATTCTATTATCTATATTAACCATCAATATACCAGTCATCATTGTTGTAACTATTATATCTATTGCAATTAAATGATCTCAATTAAAAGCACAGTTTCTTTAAGTACGCAATTTTTAAAGCAAAACAAGTTCATTAAACCAGAGCCTTAAAGTTCTGAAATAACGCATTTTCCTATCTAATTTTACTAAGAAACATACTATTGTTTAAATTTTGTCTTCTCAGGTATTTCTCAGGCAAGCAATCTCATGAAAAAATTAATGTAAGTATTTCTGAAATTATTTTGAATCAATTGCAAAATCCCCTCACTTAAGGTCCATTACCATTTCATCTAAGCTCTGATCAGTCTCTCTTCTCAAACTTCACTTCAGCCTAATCGGTGGCTAACGGGAACCCCAGGGCATGCTCTTTCCACCTTTTATTTTTTGCACACCCCATTCCCTTTGCCTATTGAACAATTAAATATCATTTATATGTGTTCTAATATGAATTTACTTAGGTCAAATTTCTTACCGGCACTGTAATTATGATTGTATTTCTTCCTAAATCTTTATGTGTAGTCTCAACAAAATCTACTAATGTTTCTAATTTTGCCCCATATCCAGACAGAAATCCCACCCCTAATCCTGGGGATCTAATCCCTAATTTCAAAGTAGTCTTTCTGAAAGCTGGATTAATATTTCAGCATTATTTTATAACTCTGAGTATTTTGGATTGAAAACAACAGGTACATTTAATTTATTTGAATTTTTTTTTGAAATAGTTTATTTATTTATTTTAGAGGGAGAGGAAGGAAGGAAGAACAAGAGGGAGAGAAACATCAATGTGTGGTTGTCTCTTTCAGGCCCTCTATCAGGGACCGGGCCTGCAACCCAGGTAGTTGCCCTGACTGGGAATCAAACCAATGACCCTTTGGCTGGCAGGCTGGTGCTCAATCCACTGAGCCACACCAGCCAGGACTAAATTATTAATAATATTTGTTCTAAAAAATGCATTACAAAAGAGTGTTTGCAGATATGCCATTAATGTTTTGAATATTTAAAATAATTTTAGGTATTTCTGCCTTACTCTGCAAAGCAGATACATCACATACATTCTTCCGTTCAAATAAAGATATATTAGGATTGAGAAAATACCATGTCAAATTTTCTAAGATATAGATTTTATGTGATTATTTTATATAACTAAAGCAATATTATTTGTATTTAGAACTTTTTAAATATGGTCCACAGCACAATATAATTCTTGTGGGACCTTGGAGCACAAGGCACAAGCTTAAAATGTGAATAAAAGAATTGGGTGAATTTATCTTTCCTAGAGAGATTAAAGAAAATTTAATGAGTAGCTAGGGAGAGCCAGAACTGGTTCTATTTGTATTATGTCATATAGCAGATTTTTTTTGTATTGAATATTACAGACTGGTTTTATCCATATTTTGTAGCCTATGCTTATGTTAGTTCCCACGATATATTTATAATTAATAATAAGTACATGTTTCTTTTTCCTTTTTTTTAGTTGTTCAATTACAGTTGTCCCCATTTCCCCCCATTACTCTCTTCCTTCCCACCCTCCTCCACCTCCCACACTCAAACCTACTCCCCCACCCTGTTATCTTCATCCCTGAGTCCTTTCTTTATGAATGTTCCTTAAGGACACTTCCCCTTCTTTCCCCCATTATGCCTCACCTTCCTCCCCTCTGGTGACTGTCAGTTTGTTCTTTATTTCCATTTATCTGGTTCTATTTTGCTTGCTTGTTTGTTTTGTTGATTAGGTTCCACTTATAGGTGAGATCATATGATATTTCTCTTTCACTGTCTGGCTTATGTCACTTAGCATAATGCTCTCCAGTTCCATCCATGCTGTTGCATAGGGTAGGAGCTCCTTCTTTCTCTCTGCTGCATAGAATTCCATTATGTAAATGTACCACAGTTTTTTGGTCCACTCATTTACTGATGGGCACTTAGGCAGTTTCCAGCACTTGACTATTGTAAATTGTGCTGCTATGAACATGCGGGTACATAGCTTCTTTTGAATTGGTGTTTCAGGATTCTTAGGGTGTAATCTCTGCAGTAGAACTGCTGGGTCAAAAGGCAGTTCTATCTTAAATCTTTTGAGGAATTCCATGCTGTTTTCCACAGTGGCTGCACCAGTCTGCATTCCTACCCAAGAGCATAGTAGGGTTCCCTTTTCTCCACAACCTCTCCAGGATCTGTTCTTTGTTGATTCATTTGTGATACCATACTGACCAGTGTGAAGTGGTATCTCACTGTGGTTTTAATTTGCATCTCTGTGATGGCTAGTGATGTTGAGCATCCTTTCATATGTCTCTGGGCCCTCTGTATATCCTCTTTGGACAAGTGTCTGTTCAGGTCCTCTACCTAATAATAAGCAAATGTTTAAATGAAACAAAAGGAATAAACAAAGAATAATATAAAAAAAAAAAGCTAAACCTCAGAAAAGTGCAAATAAATCGTACAGTTACTTCAGAGGCAAGATGGGAGGCAAGAAAGTAGGTGAATAGCATGTTTTATGACTATTGTCAAGGAATGAAAGTGATCCTCTGATTCCCTCTTCCCTTCCTTCCCTTGTACTTCTCTCCTTCCTTCCCTCTCTCCATCCTTCCCTTCTTCTTTCCTTTCTTTCTTGCATTCTTGCACAGACAATTCAACTCCTGCTAAATGTAGAATTTGAAGAACAGCCGAATCATAAGATGTGATAAGAACAAACAAGCCAGCAGAATTATGCAGCAAGATGGTCTCACTGGAATAGTCAAACCACAGGAGCTACAAGTAGAGGCTGTTCAAGTTAATGGGAAATTAGCACAAGAAAAATACTTCCTAGCTGTTTGTTTGTGAATAAGACATTTTCTAGTTTGACATGGAAATGTAAACAAAGATTTTAAGATGTGAAGACAGAATATAGAATCAAAAAGTTTTGTTTTTTTTTTTACTTCCTAAAGCACTGTTTAATTTCATGGATGATTGCAATTTTCCATTTCAAAATATATTCATTACTCCAAGAAATTTACTTGTCTATAAAATGTCTACTACTGTTAATGCAAACAAATAAAGCCTTACAACAATTGGCTACATATACAGTAATTAAAACAAAAGTAATTTCAGTTTGCTTAAAGATGGATGATTTCATGTATGAGAATGTGAGTACACCTAGTTGAAAATAAAGCAATACGTATTTTTGGCAATTCAAACGGCTTTTTAATAAGAATTGTTTCACTTCATTAATTTGCTTTTTTTATTTAAAGCTGACATTAAATAAATAAATTACTAACAGTTTTATTTTTATATTCACTCAATATACATGTCTAACTTTACCTAATTTATGTTCTAACACCCCATTTTTATTATGTGATGAGTAAATCATAGATTAAGAATGATTAAAGTTATTACTGTGTGATAAAATTATAATTTTTGTGAAATTTTCCACTATTTTAGATCCTAAAGAGAAAACACAAATAGGACTCCAGGGGTATACAGCAAGAATTTGACTTACAGGTAAACTTTTGATTGAACTAATATATGCATTAGTAAGTATATATATCTCATATATGCAGACTGATGAATTTTCATAAAATCAAAATGCCTGAGTTACTATTACCTAGATAAAACATTAGAATATTACTAAGACCAAAATATTTGGGTATGATCACAGAAACACTTGAAGGCCCCTCTAACACTACTCACAGTCCTGATAACGTCTTTAATTTCCATCACCACAGATCACTTCTGCCATGTGTACTTTATATAGAGTCATACAGTGTATACTTTCATGTGTCTAGCTGATTTTCTGCAATTTTATATTACATTGTTTTTTATTAACTCATTTTAGTTGCTGGATATTAATTGTTTGGCTACACAACAATTTATCCACAAATCTTATAATAGGCATTTAGATGTTTCTAGTTTTTTGTTGTTTTTTTTTGTAATGAAGATGCCAGGGTCACTAAAGTACATATACGAGTATATATATCTTACATTATTTGTTAAGTATATTTCTAATTTTTCTTTTTTCTCTCACATTTTTTACTGGCTTATCTTTTTGTTGTTATTTGAAGTCTTGTATATACTCATGATATTTCAACTTTATTGACTGCACGTATATCAAATATCTTCTCTGATACCAATATGTACATTTTACTCTCCTGATGATTCCTTTAGATTGAGAAATGCTCTAAATTTAGCATAATCCAATCTATCAGCCTTTTATATTATGACTAAAGACATTTTATGTCCAGTTTTCAAAATGTTGACTCATTGGAAAGTCATAGCAATATTTTTCAACATTAATATTGGCAAGCTTTAGTGTTTCACTTTCATGTTGAGAAATAATATATATTGAATGAACTTTTCTTTAGGGGTTGAGGTAGTGGTCAAGTTTCACTTTTTTCCATTTATGTATTCAGTTGTTCTCACATCTTTTATTGCAAAAGCTGACCTTCTCTGATTATGTTATGATATTTCATGTCATAAATGAACTGATCTTATATGAAGGATATATTTCTGAACTGTCCTGTTTCGTCAATTATATTTTTGTCTATATTATGTCAAATCTATATTAGCATCATAATAATTCTTCATATCAGGTCATGTTATTCTTCTAATTTGTTCTTCCTCACGTAGTTGTCTTATTCTTGTTTAGATAAGACATTTTAAAATAAGATCACTGATTAAAATACACACACATGTGCATCCCTGCTGTGATGACTGTTATCGTCCTAGTGCGTCTGGTTTGCGTGGTCCTAGGACTGATGACATCCAGCATCTTTCCACATGTGTGTTAGTCATTTATATATCTTCTTCAGAGATTTTTCTAATCCTTCACCAATTTTTTAATTTGATTGTTTGACATTTTGTTTTTGATAGGTAAGAGTTTGCTGAGATTTTTACATGTATAGATTCATATTTTAATCCAATTGATGTGTTTTATTTTCTTCCATTATTTTGTTGGAATTTATTATTTTATTAATATTTTCACAGACTAAATTTGGCTTTTTTGAGCCTTTACATATTTTGCAAAATATAATGTCTTGTATTTTTTTTTACTATTACTTAGTTACAATATTTTAAAAATATTCTTGAGATTTTTTCTTTGACTTCATGGTAATTTAAAAATGTAGTGATTGTTTGTACAGCATTGGATTTAGAGCTTAATTCTTTTTTAATTAAAGGAGATATTTTATAAGATTTTAAATATTGTGAATATTCTTAGTCTTGTTTATATTCAAGCATATTTTCAGTTTTGATATATCTTCAATGTGATCTTCAACACCATCTATTTTTGCAGTTTCTGAATGCACTATAAATACATGTATTTCTGACATGCTGTTTAAATATTTCTATAAACTGAATGTTTATATGCTCCCAAATCCATTACTTGAAACTCTTATCCTTGATGTTACCGTGTTAAGAGGTCGGCCTCTGGAAGGTAATTAGGTTTCGATGAAATCCTGAGGGTGGTACCCTCCTGATGGGATTAATGCTCTTACAAAGGGAAACCAGAGAACTCTCCCCTCACCCTTCTTTCCTCCAGGATGAAGGAAGGCATCACAAATTGCAAGAGTTCTCACCAGAAACCAAATCAACTTTATTTAATGTTTCCTTTCAGTAGATGGGGTTTTCTTGTTACTCATTTTTTCCATAGATTTTATTCTTTTTAACTTTAGAAGGAATATTTCTAGATACACCCAAATTAATATTTTGAATTGAACTAAGTTATGTTGGCTAAGATGTGCTCCCTCGTCTCTTGTTTTATCATTATTGATTGATTCTTATTCAAAATGTTCAGACCATAGGAAAAGACTGATCCATCAAATACGTTCTTGAGAGAATAATGGACACATTCCATGTGGTGTAAAATATAGGATAATTTCTAATCTCATCTCTAAAGAATGATATCCTAAGTGATTCGATACCATTATTTTAAATATATATGGTCTCTATGTATTAAAGCTATAAAGAAAATGTAAATATCTGATATTTCATTTTAAATATTTTAATGACTCAAGAAAAACATTTAACAAGCACCTATGATATATTTTATCATTACTATTCACTAAGACAGCAAATAAATTGCTGTAAATCTGAAATTCCGAGTAACTTTTTTAGACAACTACCAATGTTTAACTATTTCCATATAATGGTCCTCTATGTCAATTAGATGTACATACATTTCTTGATATAATATGTGCAATATTTCATATTACAGAAATGAAATTTTATTATAAGAAGATTTTTCAATGCTTAATGCTCTGTGGACACTTTTATTTTATTTTAATTATTTTGTTGTATTAATGGATGAAGTACCTTCGCAAATACACTTGACTTAAAACATCTCTTGTGGAAAGAGTTGTGAGTATCTGTAAAACAGTTTTGAATCCTCAGTGTCCCGCTCTTCTGTACAATGCAGAGGATTAGAAGCCATGTTCAGGAGATCTTACCGTGTCTACAAACACTCATTCAAGAACCAACTGCACCGATGTTAGATAGCCTTTCGTTCAGGTACACATCCTAGATAGACTATTCATTTTCCACAAGAGAAGGTCAACTCTATTTCACATTGACTGTGTTAGCCCATATAGGTCAATATTTATCTGGCAGCAAAGAATTGCTTTATTTCAATTACTTGCCCGGGAATACAATCTTAAATTCCCTCCTGCCCAATATCTATCTATCAAAGGCCCTTCTGAGAAAAGTCTATTTCTAGAGTATTTCTTCAAGGCTATTCTGCTTATCAGTTCTTCCACATAATCTGAATTTTTTTCAATAGTTCAGACATTCACAAAAGTAATTGCATTTGCCATATTTATCTGATTTCCCCTCTAATAATCACAGTGATTGAATTATGCATTTGTGTAAATTCTTTGTCATTAAAAAATCAGTCATATATTTAGAGCTAGGATGCAATAGGGGATATTTCCTTTGAATACCTTGTTGTTCCTATTTTTTAATTAAAATTACTTCTATTTCCCCTGAGTGAGCAGGTTTGCTTTGATCTTATGGAATATTTATATTATTACACAGACCAGGCTTCTTATTCCTGTTTGCTGCTAGAAAGCTCAGGGCTGCATTGAAGCTTATCCTTGGCAACTGTATAACCCTTTTGCATATGCATTTTGTAATGCTATTTTATTCTTCAAATCACTTAATATGCTGCCTTGTTCACTTTTTATTTATTCAGATAATTCTAATTTATGTTCTGTATCACCAACATTACCTTAAATTATTTCTTGAAGGAAAGTGGAACATAAACAACTTTATAAATAAGTAGAAAAAGTAAATATTGTAACATTATGTTTTATAGTTTCAGCTCAAAATTTGATTCAGATTTTATCTCCTTAGTATAATCAATTGTGCAAGTAATATCTATATAAAATTTTATAATTTTATACAAAATTAAAGTAAAGCTATATATATAATTGTCATCTACATATGCCCTTTTTGTATGGGTTGAATTTTATTAAAAATTACATTCTGTCTTATATTCTACAAAATTCACTAGCAAATTTAGTACATTATTTATTAATTGCTAATACACTTTTAAATATCGTCCTTTTTTCCATATTGATAATATAACTAAATAAAATATAATATAAAGTAACATGCAAAAAGACTAGGAATTATGGAAGTGGAACCAAATATTAAATAACAAATAGAATTGACTTACCTTCATGCTTCTTTTCAATAGTAAGACTGACTTTACTATAATTTTATATGTATGTATGCTTATGATGTATGCATACATATTATATATAGTGCATTTGTTTGTATATCCATGTATACAAATACATAATTCTAAATTCATGTGTATTCTATTTTAAATTCATGTATATTCTATTAAATTTAACACACTATATTTCCTCTTTATTTGTATAACAAAGTCTTATATAGATAATCTTTCATTTCAATTTATTAAAGTTCAAATCAATAAGATTTGTCTGCTAGGTGTAACATAGTATTTTAATCCTTCTGTAGAAGAGAACTGATGACTAAATCATTTAATAATTTAGACATTTGGCCCTGGCTGTTGTAGCTCAGTGGATTGAGTGCAGACTGTAAATCAAAGGGTCACAAATTTGATTCCCAGTCAGGGCACATGCCTGGGTTGCAGGCCAGGTCCCCAGTGGGGGCGGTGTGAGAGGTAACCACACACTGATGTTTCTCTCCCTCTCTTTCTCCTTCCCTTCCCCTCTCTCCTTCCCTTCCCCTCTCTCTAAAAATAATATATATATACATATGTAAAAAAATAAAAATAATAATTTAGACATTTGTTAGTGACTTTTCTAATTTCCTTTATATACTGTACTTGTAATACAATTTATGTTTGATTATATAATTAATAGTTATACATTGAGTATTTTCAAACATGATTTTTGAATTATGAGAAATATGGCATAATTTGTCTAAATGTGTTGCATTTCTTTATTCGCAAATGACTCTTGGAGGGAAAAATAAACATTAATACTCTTTTCCAAGCAAACCCACTAAGTCTTTCACTAGTCTCAATCACTGGGGCTTTCTGATGGGCTCAAGACTCTGTTTACAGAAGAAATGTTATCGAGATGTGCATTTGGAGCCTTCATGGTTTTGCAAACCACTATCGCCCCAATAAATTCAGTTAAAAATCTTGAATTAAACACCTGGCAAGACTCTGTGGAATCAGAAAAAACTACACTATTCTAAAATAGCTCATTCGAGCAGAAAGGGAAGAAGTGAAACTCGCTCCAACACTGGATCATTCGGGGCTCTGGGTTAGGGACAGCACTCAGCTCCGGAACAGGGCCATCAACTCCTGCTTGCTCTATGTTGGTCTCTTCCGACTATTGAGTTAAAAAATAGACAGGTGTGACTCAAACTTTCATTATGAAAATTATTGATAAAGCAATATTCTAAATTTATACAATATCAGGAAGGTAAAAATATATCTTGTCATTTATTGATTTATTGATAAATTTGTGATGAAAAGATGATAAAAGTATAATTAGATAAACTGATAATATATGACATATAACATATATAGATTTATAACAATTCTTTTTGTTGAGTTTAAGAATCAAATAATTACTGAGAAATGCATGATTGAAAAATGAAATTGATTTATGGAACATCACTTCAGTTGGCAATACATTTAAAGTCTTTTTTCTTAAGAGAGACCAAAACATTCCTCAGCATAACTTTGTGATCTTGGCTATTTATAAATTTACTTATTCTGTAGAGGAGTAGGGAAGTTTACAAAAATATGCACACAAGAAGAACGCTTCTCCTTAACATTTGAGGAGACTAGAAAGAAGGAAGCCAATATACATATTCACTAATATTTAAAAGTTGCGAACTAAATAAAGAACCCACTCAAATAGCACACTTAGACTGCTCAACATTCCACTTCTAAATATTATGTCATGCAGAGAACTTCACAGCTGATCCTTGACCAATAGAGTCCTCTTCTTTTTCTACTGCTGGCAGTATTCCACACCAAAGGAAATCTCACACATATACTGGTGGACACCCTAAACTTCATGTTCAGGCTCTGCCAGCCCTCTGCAAGAATCTTCTTTTCTTCAGCTTCTAGGGTCTAATGATACACACATTTGTTGCAGACTGTATGCATTGCATGAGGTGGACTCCAGGAAAAGGTCTGCACAGGCCATGGAAATGGACTTGAGATCAGTGGGAAGGAAATCCCCTAACTCCAGGTAAGTGGGATGGGGATTAAAATAAGAATGTGAAGCATGGCTGTTCACACCCCCTTCACTCTATGGTCCTTCTCCCTGAGCACGATTTAGACAGGGGTCTTTAAGGGTGTCATTCCTAACAGAGCTCTGTAAAATCAGGACCTAGGACACGTGCCCTCCTTGTGTCGGTCTAAGGCTGACATTGAAAACTAGACAAAGAAAACATGTGTCTGAACAAATCAAGGTAAATAGCATAAACAAAAATTAAGAGTCAAAAATGATGAAATCAGAGGTAATATTAATGAAAAACATAAATATTTGGAGTTAGAGTTCTAGACAGGAAAGGAAATATAAGATATGCATTATCTATTGTTTAATAAATATGATTTTTTAATAATGAAACAAGGAGATAATGGGACTACAGGATTTTACCCACTTGATTCCTCATAAATGAGATGGAACGGCATACAGTGAGCAATATCCATAACACTATTCTTACAGTAAATACCATAATTATATTCATATTTTTCTAATTGATGTCTTTCAAGGTTTTCTCATGGATCATAAAAGATCAAAACAATGCAATGCAGATGCCAAGACCTGTAGTTATATTATTTTATCCAATTCTCCTTTAGCAAGTCAGCCAACAGCAGCTGAATGCAGAACAGCAGGACTTCACTGGAATTTAGTGAACCCCGATGGTCCCAGGGGACTTATGATAGCAAGGATCAGATTCAAGCCCAGAATTATCATTTATATTTGCCTTTCCCCTAACCTTACCATTTATGTAAGCATAGCCACAACAGCTCCTCCACACATATGTCATACACTTCTTTCTAGACATTGCTTGCTCCCAGCATCCATGATAGTTTTGGGGAATGAAAGAAAATTCTTCAGACAGATTAATAGATTGCTTACAGGAAAATAAATGGTATTTGAAGATCTTAATTATACTTAATATCTTTTTTTTTCTACAGAAGGACAGAAAGAAATATTTTTAAATGTACTTAATCTAGTGTTTGTTCTTCTAGACTATACAATTCAGGTAAAACAATGAGATTCCTGCTACTGAAGGGAACACAAAGTGTTCCTAATATAACACAGTGATTACTCTCAGATTCAGGTCAGACCATAAATTAAATCCTGGTGCACAGTTAGCATCTGTCTAATCTTGGACAAGTTATTGTCCCTCTTTGTTCTTTAACACCAATATCTGTAACAAAGGCATTTAAAAATATTCAATAGGATATACTTCATATGTTTAGATCACTTAGCATAGTTAGAGGCATGCATTAAGCACAATATAAATAAGAATTTCATATTATAGCATTGTTTAATGACAAAGCAGTAATGAAACATGAAAAAAAAAACAATAGTATTAACAGTATTATTAAACAAACCTTATGGAATTCCAAAAATGAATTCAGGATCATAAAGAACCAAAAAGAAAACTGTTTTGACAGAGCTCTAAAACTATGCAGGCATTTCACTGAGTATAAGCATTTAGATAGAAACATTCAGTCTTGTGAGCCCATCCTGACAATTCACTTGTTATTATGAAGTCTGATTTTTCCCTGTGTGCTGCTTTAGTGATTTGAATAATGGCTCCAAAATGATATTTCCCAGTTTTAATCCCTGTATATGTGACCTTATTTGTGAATAGAGTATCTGAAGTTGGAATTAAGTTAATTATCTCTAGATCCTAAATCCAATGATAGTGTCCTCATAAAAGACAGAACAAAAGACAGGGAGAAGCACAGAGAGGAAGGTCATGTGAAGACAGAGGCAGATGCTGTCAGTCACAAGAAACAAGGAGCAAGGCATGGAACAGATTTTCAGAGCCTCGGGAAAGAACAGGTACAACCCATGGCTTCAGACTTCTGGCCCCCAGGACTGTTGAAAAAAATAAGTTTCTGTTGTTTCCACCCCTGAGTTTGTGATGATGTGTGAAGGCAGCCCTGGGGAACTAACCGCTCTCTCTCTTATATTTGATATTTTGATATATCATTTCATTGTAAAATTTGGGTCCTGCATAGTATACATAATACATATTATATATAGTGTTAATGCAGATGCTATTCGATGACATTATTTTATATAATTAACATAAATCTTTACACAATTCTTAAAGAGCAAGTACGGTGTATCTCACATGCTGGGATCAAATTATAGTACACAAGATGGCTGAAAACTTTGTACTCTACAAAATGACCACCTTTTTCCTGAATCATTCCTTAGAAAGTGTTTCTGAAGTGGTTTTTATCATTAATGATGACCCTTGCCAGTAACAAGGTAGCTGCTCCTGGACCTTTACTTGTGGACTCACGGAGGAGATAGACACTGGTTCTCAGTCAGGGCCAGAATATGCTAAAGAGGGGTGAAGCTGGCATTATCTTCTCATTTTCCTACAGGCTCTCTCTTTGACTCCAATTAGGTGGAAACACACGCAATTAACCACTTTAATTGATTTCATGGGGAAAGAGAAATTACAAAACAAATTCAAATTCCATTAATTTTCATCAAGTCATTCTTTAGGAGAAGCTCTAAAAGACAAGAAATTTCAGTGAGGTTTTTTTTTTGTTTGTTTGTTTGTTTTTGTTGTTGTTGTTTTTGCTTTTAGAATAGAGCTGTTTCAGAGTTATGTTGAATTTTTTTAAAGATTTTATTTATTTTTAGAGAAGGAAAGAGAGAGAGAAAGAGGGAGAGAAGCATCAATATGCGGTTGCCTCTTGAGTGCCCCTACTGAGGTCCTGGCCTGCAACCCAAGCATGTGCCCTGGACTGGAAATTGAATCTGTGACCCTTTGGTTCTCAGGCCTGCACTCAGTCCACTGAACCACACCAGCCAGGGCAGATTGCAATGATTTTTAAAAAGGTAAAATGAACTGCTTTTTAAAAAAATTTGCTGCAGTCTCATCTTTAACTATGACACTACTAGGATAAATGTTATAATATAGATTTCCTGAAGGGACATGTAATAAATTAACTTTATGGGTAATTATAGTATTATTTGATTGTGTTTTCTTTTTTGACAGGGAATTAGATATAAGAACATCACCAGAGTACTGTTTTCCATAAAAATAAATTACATGATTCAAATGCTAAAGCTGTCACTAGAAACCACTTGATTATGAAGATTATCATAATCAAATATGTATATTAAGTTTTTCCTTTTTTGCCAAGTTTTCATAAAGCAAATTATGCTTACCTTTATTTCCCAATGTTCCATTTGCCACTGAGACATGTGCATTTATAAATGATGGCTGTACACAACCATTTGTCAGCATATTGGGATGCCACACACAAAATATGCATTACTGGAATTACCTTTCTGCAGTGCAGTATCAGACTTTTCTTATAATGAGCAAAATAATGATAATATGTATAGTCTAGACATAGTATATGTGCTCTAGGAGATGTATTACTACTCTATTCGGTGAGTGAGGTTATCAAAAGTTAACAGTTTCTCAATGGAGTAGTCTGCTAACTCCTTTTCAATTTGCTGTTATTTACCTCTGTTGGGCATGAGTAGTGGAGAAGATATTCTGGAATTTCAAGTAAGTAGAACATGAAATGAAATTCTGTCGATAGCCCCAACATATTTTATCTTCTATGCTAAAACGGATTCTGTATTCATATGGAAAACAATATTTTAAATATGACCCATATTGAAAATCCAACTCACCTTAAGCATTAACAGCGTGGTGTGGACAGAATAAAATATCTTTGGTTAATTTGCCCCTTTTGAAAGCTGGAAGAAATCTGACCCAAATTTAAGAGAGGCAGGTTTCTAGATATCAGTTCAGGTAGAAGTTTTCAACTCATTGTAGTCCTGTATTCACACTTTTAAAAGGTTTCGAGGATAACAGCAAGCCACGGGACACACGCTTCCACACAGCTGGCAAGGCCAGGCCTGAAAGGACACACGCTGTTCCCACGTCGGCCCGCTAGATTGCTGCTGCCGGCGTGGCGTAAGCTCTCTGGTCATTCGGCATTGATTTCACTCTGAGTTCTGTGACAAAGAAGCCAATCAGGAATGATTGTGAAATTGTCTCACCTCTAAAACACACACTGAGCTTGAAATAAATTCAATGTCCACTGAGTCATTTTATCTTGTAAAGGTGGAAAGATTGTAAGAAATAGCAGTGTTGGGTTTTTTTTTTTTAGTCAATTAGAGCTAATAACCACAATTGAAATATCTGAAACCTTTGAGATGAGTTTATGAAGAAAATAAAAAAAAAATAGCTTAACACATTTTCCGTTAGATGAGTCTCAGCTTAACGGTTATTATGTTTCATCTTTCTCATTCTATGTGGTGGGTAAATAATAAATATGAAAATGTCATGTAACAATGTAAGGCTATGCTATCAAAAACTTGTATATGGGCTAATTATTGATCTTATATTCTAACATAGCAGTCAACTTTAACTTAATCAGTTCAGTGATATCATAGCAAGGTATTTTCAGGTTGTGTCAAATGTTTATTTATTGTTTAAGCATTTTTATAAAATAGTTATTATGCTGACTTTTTAATAAGGCCAGACAAGTATGAACAGTTCTTGTTGATATTTCAGATTGAATCTGGACCCTAGAAATATAAACGAATAAATGATTCCCTTCACACATGGAATTAGAAGTTATTTTGGAAGGTGTGGCTATTTCAATAAATTGTTTCTTAAGCAGCCTTTGTCAAGATTGTGAAAGATGCCCTTATTCTCTACCTACAGACACCTCGCACACATCTTTAACAGGCAGAATCTCCCCAGAAACCTAAGAGACCTGTTCTGTAGATTGAATATTTATATGCTACCCCCATTCACATACTCAGTGTGAACACCCAATGCGATGGTATTTAGAGGTGGGGCCCTTGAAAGTTGACTAGGTCCTGAGGATGGAGGCCTCAGGAAAGAGATGAGCGCTCCTATAAAGAGATCCCAGAGAGTTCCCTTGCTTGAAGATACAGTGAAGAGATGATTATCTATAAACCCGAAATAGACTCTCCTTAGTTACCAATCAGCTTCTTGGGCTTCAGAACTTTGAGAGGTAAAGTTATATTGTTTAGAAGTGACTCTAGAATATCAGCCCATGGTGTCTTGTTTAGTAGCTTGAATTGATTAAGGCAAGTAGTTTACAATTCGTTTTTCCCAGTCTGGGGCTTTTTAAAAAAATGTTCTTGCTAGTGTCTTTTGAAAGAACCAAGGTTTTAATTTTTATCAAATCCAGTTAATTATTTATTCTCCATTACAAATTGTGCTTTTGGTGTATCTAAAGAGTCTCCTTAATTCAAAGTAAGGTATATCTGTCTTAATTTTCCTCTAAAAGTTTTACATTTTTATTTTTATGGACCATTTTAGAGTTAATACTTGTTATGATATGAGCTATGTATCTAAATTAATATTTTTTTAAACACAGATATCTAAATGTCTCAGTATCATTTGTTGAAACTGCTTTCCATTACTCAATGAATTGCTCCAGTCAACTGGTCGTAGTTAATTCTTCATGAGGCCAAAGGTGTCCAATCTCATATATTCCACTTCCATTTGATGATGGTACGCTGCAGAGGGTACCCAGATTTATGGTTCGGTGGGTCAAACATCACATATTTTATTAGGACAACTCTAGTCACATGGTGACTTCTTGGCACACATTCACACATTCAGAATCTACTACAGAAACTTGGGTCTCAAAATGTAATTTCTCCAAAATCCTAAACGTCTTACAGCGATTCTTCAATAGGAGCCTGCCAGGGTATCCATAAAACACTCCTGTTTTCCACGACACTCCAAGCACTAATCTGACCTGCTGAGCCATATCGCCAAGTAGAAGGATAGCTGGAATTTGTGGATCCTTTGTTGTACAATATTTCAAGAAAGTACAGACATCTCAACTTCACTTCACTTAAGTTACGTTTTGGGTCCAAGTTTCAATAGCAGCAGTCAAATTTCCAGAGCTACTCACAGCCATTCAAACTAAGTCAATGTACCAGATTCTGATGAATCCATATAAAAAAGTTGATCTGAAACTGTATCATATTACTTACATCATGATTCAACACCTTTAGACTCTATTTTACTGTATGTCCTCCAGATTTTGGTGAGTATAAATTGACACTTTGCAGTTTTTTTTTTTCTGTGTGTATAGCAATTCTCCTACTGAGGCTTAAATCTGATTATAGGTCCAGGAACTATGAGAGGTGGTAGGATTAAGTACTCAGAAGTATGAGCACTTCTTTGCAAGTCAGCTATTTCAGGGGAGACTATCTGAGATTCTTCAGGAAAAGTAAAATCGATGTCCTCAGATAGGAGGAAGGACCGCTCTATTGGCAAAGAAGTCTTTGAGGGAGATAGGGTACTAAGGTTGAAGATTCATTAGAATCATCCCATATATTTCTATCCATATGTATATCAGAACAGAAAGAAATAAAGTGAAAGAGGAGAAACGTTCGGAAAGACGTTGGCATAACTAGGAGAGTGTGATCAATCGGGACAACAATGGGATTGCAGAATGAGAGTGTTAGAAACAAATCCGCACTGCCTGTTAGAGGCAAGTAAGTACACAAAGGGTTCCCTGCCCAGGTTCTCTGGTTCTCCACTTGAACGCTCACCAGTGACTAGAGATGACTCCAGTCACTCTCCTCTGAATGCCTTCCAGTTCCCGTGCCCTTCCTGAGTCATGGCGACAGAATGTACTGCCACTGTCTGTAATTTTATGTGATATCCATTGCAGAAGGAGGAAAGATGATCAGCAGCGCCATCAAGAGCGAGCAAGACACATAAACTTACCGAGATGCAGTCCCCTCCTCTTTAAAAGGGTGTTCATGGTTTAAAACATAGTTTTGAAAATATTATTTCAGAAAATATAGTTAAAAGGCCATCTTTTGAAAATATAAATATTAAAATATGAACTGTTACCTTAATTGAAATGCATTTTAACTAATACTAAAGAGAACAAAAAATACTTTTGTGTAACCACAGCACTGACGATTCATCTTTAGTGTCGTTTATACTAAAACCTCTCAGTCCTTCTTAGCTTATTGCTAAATCAGAGCTAATCTCTCTTGTGCTTGCAATATGTTTTTAGAAAACTTCAGATGCTTCCATCTAGTTCATATTCCTGGCAATAAGTGTGGTATCATAATCATGTTACACTGATTACCTATGTGAAGGTATCATTTGTGTTATGAGCACCTTCATAGAACATCCAATGCGCTCCTAAACTGGGGGAGCCATGTGTAATACAAAGTCCAACTACAAACTTCCAAAGCCACTCCCCTAAACTAACATCAACAATTCATAACTACTCACAGTGTGAAATCCCTCACTTACGACTACATGTTCGACTTTCCTCTTCTCGAACCAAATTTTTTCATTTGTTTAAGGAAAAGAATTTTTTAAATGTATTTAAGCAAACACATTACATATGCAACTAATTTTGATCTACTCATTTCGGAATGTTTTTTTCATATCGGGCAATAACAATAAAGTTATAGTGTTTATTTGATTGTAAAATATATTTGGTAGTGGAATTAAAGGTCCTTTGCAAAAAAAAATCCTGTATGTTTTGATAATGGATTTCTTGTTGAAAGCAAAGTATAAGAAAAAGACAAGAAATTACTCTAAGTACTCAGATTATTTGTAAATTATGTAACAAGATGACAAAAGACAGATGAAAGCAGTTGCAGTAGTTGCAGTAAATGAATATGAGGTCCGTCTAGTGGGTATCCAGCCATGTATTATGAAAACTAGAGACATTTATTGAAGACAATGCAACATACAAGAAACATTATATACACATAGGACAATGATGCCCCAGTCCCCTTCAAAGTATGTACCTTGGGGACCTCACATAGTTCTTCCAGTCATCATCAGGTGCCCCATCATGTTTTCCTGAATCTCACTGATGGTCTGAAATCTCTTCCCTTTCAAAGGTGATTTAGTTTTGGGAAAAATCAAAAGTTGCAGGGTGCCACATCTGGACTGTAGGGGGGCTGAGTCACCTGACTAAACTGATATTTTGCCAAAAACATTTCACCAAATGTGAGACCTGAGTGGGTGCATTGTCTTGGTGAAGCTGCCAATTGCCAGTGGCCCATAGCTGAAGCCCTCTGAATTATCTGAGCAGTTTCCCCAGAGGAATGTTCAAGCTTAATGGAAAACTTGATGCAGATTCGTTGCTCTACTTGTTCTGTCATCTGGAATGTGGTGGCCATATAGTACACATGTCACTCAAGGGCATCCACTGCCCCCACTGACTAATACAGTGAACTCTTCATTGTTCACACGTGATCATTCCAGTCCACTCTCCTGGCTGCCAGGTTACATCGATGTCACGTACACCATTCTTGTTATGTTAACAATGGTTAGAAGTTTTTCCAGACAGGTCTCTTATATTTTATAGAAAATAAATGGAAGCAAAGCTTCCATCCTATTTATTTTCAAGTTATATCCAAGTGACGAACTGAAAATATTTTTTAAAAAAATTGCATATAATTGTTTGTATGTATGCATATATGTGTATGTATTTGCTATGATTTTTATAATAAAGCAGTTGCCTTAAATAATAAAAGGTTTCTTTCTGCTGCTTGTAAATAATTCCATGTAAGCTTTCATTTGTTTCAAATTTGTCCATGCATCAGTCCTTGCTTTATCCCTTCCTCGTCAGTCTGAATTTATCATAACTGATTGATACTGACTACTTCAGGAGGAAATTATTTAACTGTGATTGAATGGGGGCATTTAACTTTATTGAAAAGAAACAGCAGGGGGAAAATGAAGGAAATGTAAATGTGCTCGTAAGAAAAAATATTCTTCAGACACAATTTGGCTCCTTGAGCTGAATAAAGTCTTATTGAGATTAAGTTGACATAATTAATTGAATAGAAATTTTACATCCTTTCTAGTAAAATGGAATGGCAGATGAAGATATTCTTTGAAAGTTAATGTCATGAATATGTTCAGAGGCTCCATTATGAAATATACACACATGGAATAAAAATAAGCAAGATAATTTTATTTTAAAGTCATTTCAAAAATATTTACTTCTGAGACATATTACCTTTGAAAGATTTAATCAATTAAGTAAACATTATACATTATGTATTTGATTTGATATATATAATCAAATACATAATATATTATATATAATATATATTCAGAGAATATATATGTGAATACAATGATTATATTATCATAAGTATATAATAAATAATAATTATGATATACATATAATACATTATATATAGTGTCAGAGAATATCTTACAACCATGCACATTTTACTGCGACCATAAGAAACTTTGGGTTCAAACAGATAAAACCACCACATTAGCAAGTGGCCTGCTTAGAATCAGTCTGCCTAGGTCTTCTAACTGTAATACTGTTTAGTTTTCATTGTTTTCTTCAGCAGTTCTGTTGCATTGCACTACTTTTGCTTTCTTCAGAATAGAAGATGATTTACTAATGCTCTTGATAAGAACACTAATAAACTATTTATTGGAAATATAGGGAAGAGAAATGAATTTCCCCCTTAACCTGCCAGATTCTTGACTGAGTCCCCACTGCCCCCAGAGTAAGAAACAAATTGGCAGGAGAAAAACAAACAGAAGCTATATGTGCCCTCTATTCATGGGAGATACCCAAGAAAACTGGGTAACACCTGAAAAGGCCCAGGCCACCACCTTATAAACTGTCTCCAGGTCAAGACTCCCTTAGATGTTGGCAGGGGCATGGGAGACAATTATGGCAGGTTACCGGGATAAACACTAAGGTGAAATTGTTATGCCGATTTAAGTCCATGTACTCAATCTACATTGATAAGAATTTAGTCTGGAGATCTACCGTCTCCCTTTTCTTCTAAGTCCAAAAAAGGAGGCACCCTTATAAATGAAGAGGACTTATTTTAAGAATGTGAATGTCTATTACAAAAGAGAAACTTCTACTTGGTTTTCATAGTTTCTCCTGTGTCTGCTATTTCTTAACAAATGCTGACTTAAGATAATCTTTATGTGAAAGACACATTTTGGCATATCAAATTCTGTTCCTCGTCAAAAGTCATAGCCAATAGCTAAATACCTTCTCAAATATGATTGCACAAAAGTTAAAATAAAACTACCTTTTCAAAATCTAGTTGGTAGGTAAACAAAATTTGAGTAAAAACCAAGGTAGGTTGAATGTATTTATATTTTATGTCTGTTTGAATGTCTAATATAAACAAAGTTGGATGTATTTACATTCAAAACTTACCTTTTGATAATTTCTATCAAACTTCACTTAAAGTATCTGAGACTTAGGTAAAATTAATGTATAAATGTGGCTATAGAGGAGTTTATTAATTTAAATGTAGATGTTTGTGAGATTTATAAAATATCTTGTAAATGTACATTACTTCTTATCCAAATCATAAATTACTAAATCGTGATTATAGTGAGAAGCATATAGACAGAAGCAAGGATATCTACAATAGCAGAGGAAAAAGGACCAAAATGAAAATAATCTTTACACATAATTTAATCACTTCCCTATCTTCAAATATTATATTTATACTCTCACCAAGAATATACCCTCTTTGTTTTTTCATGTTTTAAACTTCTAAACCCCTTCTTCTAATTTGAAGAATGTAGAGTCTGTCACCCTGTGAATGGAGATTGACAAGGTGGAGCCATTTATGTCAAGAGAACTAAAATGAAGCCAACAGGCCATGAATAAATTTATCTTACACACATGACATCCAACACATTTGTCTATGAACTTCTGAACATTGAAGCTATGTCTGAACTCTATCTCCTTATTACCATGACAACCAGATTATTTGCACTTTTACTTTGAATGGAGCCAATCAGTTTGCCAACCAGCACCCCGCTTTGTATATCAGGCTTGACCAATCGCTCTAAGTTAGCCAACATCTTTCCTTTCCATCAAGCCAACTGAATTAAGAACAGCACAAGCAAACCCAGACTTCATAAATCCTGACTTCTTTGTTACCTCTGAAGAGCAATTAAGGTTGCTACTCGAAAATGTGCCCTGGGTTGCAACTCTTTCTGTTGTTCAAATAAATGCATTTTATTCTTTAATGAGCCCTAATTTGAGGGGAAGATTAACAACCCTTATATTTTTTCTTTAATTACTATTTTTCCAACCTGCTAAATTATTCCAGGATTTCTGCAAAGAATCCCATGTTAATCTCCTGTAAGTAGGAAAAACACAAACATGTTGAATATTGTAAGGATGCCAGTAGACCATTGAGTTCATAATGCACTTAATATGGTTGCATAGAAGTTCTCAATGCAATCATGCACCACCATGGGAGAGTTATGCATTGGTGTATATAATAAAGAGAATGACAACAACACCAATGTTATTATTAAATAACAAAATAAATTAAGAGTAGAAGGTATTAGGACTGCAAATACTGACAGTTTTGCATTCATGAGCAATCTCAGTTTGCTTTTCCAGTATCATCACTCACCAGAGTCTGTAAATGTGGCATTTTGATGAAGGTTGTGTTTATGTGATTGGTTGCATTCATTTTTTTAGATGTTAGAAACAGTCCAGGAAACAAAATAATATATCAAACCGTACAAGAGAAAATGAATTCAGGAACTTTATACATAGTATTTTGAGTGATGAAGGCAAACTTGCTAGCAGACAAATTATGCTAGCTCATATATAGTCAGCTAATAAAAAATAATTCCCCAAATTAGTGATATTTAGAAATATAAAATAATGTTAATATACACACCCCTTTGGTCAATGAACATTATTTTTTTATTACCTTGCTTCCTAAAATAGAATTTTATTCACCAAGTCACTTATCTTTCTCTCCATGCTGTATATACTTAGCAAAATATTTTGTAAACATAAAACAATGTTAACTAATACTTTTGGAGCTTTTCTTGTATCTGTTATTTCTTTAAAATAATCAGTGTAAAATAATCCTTATGACAAAAAGACAGATTATGGAGGGCAAATTCTGTTCCCCTTTAATATTGTGTACTTGAAACTATACAAGAGACTAGAGCTTAAGAGTTCTCACAATAAACACATAAAGGTAACTATATGAGGAGAAAAATGTGTTAATTAACTTGATTGTGGTCATCATTTTATAAGTGTCTGTATGATAAATCATTACATCCTGCACCCCCTGAAATCAATCATGTCATGCAAACTAAATCTCTCTCCATATATTTATATATAAATGTGCATATATATATACACATATATATACATGCACGTGTATATATACACATATATATACATGCATATGCATATATATATGATCATTCTCATACTTCAGTACAGCTGGGGGGAAGTAATCATGCCATATGATTTATTTTGAATTGAAGTTACCTAAGACACCGGCAGTGCAATGACTTCTCTCTCCCTGTCCTTGTGAAAGCAGGGGATAAATACCCCATTGGAAAGTTGCCTTCTGTGTACCTGGAAACTAAGGAGAAGGGCACTCTTTTCATCAGAGTTAAGGAATGCAACAAACTTGCTTGTAATTGAAACTGTGGGTCCTTGTAATTTTGGTTAAGTTTAGCTTTGAACCTTCCTCTAGAAATCATACCTCTTTCTCTCTACTGCCCTCATAGACCTAGCCTGACCCCTTGATAATTAGCAACCCACAAGGCAGCAAAAGACCATAGCTTGGACCTGATGGTCACATGGTTTGGACCTCTGGCTACAGATAATATTTAGACCTAAGTTATGCTTTAGCTCCTGAACCCTAAATTGAAACAATGCCATGGTTACTTTTCCTTGAGACCAGACAGAAGGAAGCTAAAGCAGAGCACAAAACTGTCCTCAAGATCTGAAGAAATAATTATCATTGTCTATGACCAATCAGCTTCCAGCATAACCCCAAATCCCTAACCAAGGTGTTTTGTGGTTTTTCCCTCCCATGTAATCTGTAACCTACATGCCAGTCAGATATCTAGTTCTTATAGCATTAGCTCCCTGAATGCCAGACTGTCCAATTTAATATTAAACGATTTTTCTTTCCACATTGCACCCCTGCACAATCAGTTGTTCTAGTCAGTGTTCACAGGCAGGTGGACTCTGTACTGGAGTCCTGAGAGAATGGTTTTGTGTTTTTTTAAACCAATTTACAACATAAACCGAAACTTTTATTAGATTCCTCCCTAATAATCACACACATCTAAGTTTCTTTGCCCTCTCAATTCTTAAAAAATATATTGTTTCTTTGTCATAAAAGTATCAAAGGTACCTACTTTGACTGTTTCTTGAATCATTATAATGATCTCCCACGTGAACATATTAAATTGGTTTTGATTTTTGTCTTCTAAACCTGGTCTTGTGTCAATTTCATTACAGGTCTAGCCTTAGAGATTTCAAGCGGAGTGTGGGGTAAATTTCACTGCCCACACATTAACAAAGAAAACTTTTCTGAGAAAATTAGGTATAATAAAATATGTAAAGAGTTGTTGTAGCATGAAAACATCTGCCGTGTTAGCCAAGAAAATCAGCATCATTTAGCCATATACATTTGCAAACCTCACATATGGCCTTATTTCACTGAGCTCTCTTCAGTATGAGGCGTAGCTATTGTGTACAATGAATCAAGAAGGTAAAGATGACAGCAGCACCAGTTCTCTTGTCTCTGAACCCTAGAATCAACACGGAATATTTGAAAGCTGTACGACTTTTCCCTTGGGAGTTGCCTGGCCTACAACAAAGAACTGAGTGTTATAACATGGAGCACACCATGCGCCAGGGTGGTCCAGCCCCCAAGTAGAGTTTTTTGTTTGTTCGTTTTGTTTTTGGTGCTTGATCCCATTTAAAGGGAAATCTGCTCCTTACTGGTTGATGCTTTAAAAAAAGTCACTTCATTTTTATAAGACTTCCCCTAAGAACTTTAGAGTATGGTTATTACTGGCACAATTACTTTTTCTCATTAAAAATAAAATGGTAGGGTTATACATCATAGCATTCTTTTTCACCATTTGTTGGTATCTGGCAAAAAAAATCAAATAACAACAAACAAATATAAAACTTCTAATTTGTTTTTGTTTTATTTTACCATTTTAAATTGAAACAAATTCAATATACTTTTCAATACTTTTCTTTTGCCAAAATGAAATATATAAATATAGACTGTAATATATTTTGTATATTTTTGTATATGTATATGTATTTAAATATATTTATATTTTATAGATAATCTCACACATACAATAACAAACACATGTGTGCATTACTTGTAATTTATATTTTCTCAAACTTCATTAGATGACTTTTTTCAGAGGATTTTCCTAGTTCACTTAAGCATGGCTTGTAAGTCATCTTTCCAGTCAATATGCTTACTTATATCCTTACTCTTAGAAATTATTTCAAGTAAAGTGTAAATAAACTGAACTAAGCATTAGATAGAAAAAGCTAGACAGAGATGGAAAGAGAGTGAGAGAGAGAAAAAGGGGTCTGGGGGTGAGAAAGAGACAGAGATTTATATTAGTGAATTATTTCCACAATAAAAGCTGTGGCAAATTCAGTGGCTTAAAGCAAGTGGGACGGTATCAATCAGTTTATGGTCTACAAGTCTGCTTCGAGTTAATTGTGTAAGGCTAGTATCTGACCTCCAATCTCTGGCCTTCGTCTCTAAGTTTCAGTCTGCAGAACGGGCTCCAGTCTACTTCATAGACCCGTAGAGGTAGCAGGTATCAGCATAACCATTTCCATATGACTTATTCTGTGGCCCAGGCTGAGATATGTCCTCATGGCAGACCACTGGAACAGAACACAGCAAGTGCCCACACTGCAAATGTATTTCATATTTATAAGGATATATCCTACTTATACACTTATATCCCATAAATATAAATATTCCATACTTATAAGGATACATATGCCAATTAACTTTCTGGACATTTCTGATGAATTACTTTTTTTGTTGTTTCTTATACATTCCTAATATTTTTTAAAATAATTTTTCAAGATTTAATGGGGAGAGGCAAGATGCACCAATTATTCCCCCTATGAATGGAGGTTAATCTTTAGGAGAGAAACCTTGCCTACACTATGTTCTTTTCATTGAATTTTTTAAAGCTAAGCTAAAATAACAAGCAATCACATAAATGACAGTTTATTAGTTACCAATAGATTTAAAACAAACTTCAAAACATTGGGAGAATTCTACTTAAAATGTAATTAATTTTATTTTCTAGAATTAGAGAAGCATTTCAATTCTAAGTTTCTGTGAGGTGTGTAGAAACTTAGAATTTATATGTTTCTATACACTCCTGCAGAAACTTATGCATTTCTTCCAGCCCTATTTCCATTTTAACTTGAGAATACAACACATGCATTTAATAGTCTGTCACACTTACTTGAATCCGTGAGAATATTTGGCCCTAGTAATGGATTCTTTCCAGGAATGCTCCGTTCTCTCTTCTCTTACCACCAGGTCCTGCTCTTGCTAAACGATCTTCTTTACTGACCACATCCCTTCAGATCAGATTATAAGAGGACAGTTACACATCAACTATAATACTCAGCAATTTTAATGCATTTTTACTGCTGCCGTAATAAAGATATTTATTTAGTAGCTGTATTAAGCTCTCTTTGGTTTGAAATAAGAAAATATTTTACTCCTCAACAAGGACCAATTAAAGGTAGAAAAAGTAAAGTAGCAGAAGTCTCAGTGAAGTACGTATCTTGGGAAAGGTCTACAAAAATATATTATACTAGAATGGCTTATAAACTTGGTTGCAAATGAGAATTACCTGGGAGACTTGTTAATGACACTGATCCCCAAGACACAGCCTAGAATTAATGAAGCAGATCTCCAGAGGAGGGGCACGAGAATTCTGTTTTTAATAACTGTCTCAAATGATTTGTATAATCTGATTATATTTGAAACTTAAGTTCAAGGCTAGATGTGCTGCATGACTGACAATTATAAGTTTTCACAATTACATACTTTTCACAGTAGATGATGAATCATTGAAATGTTTAAATTATGAATAAGTGAGCAAATATGTATCATAGAAAGATAACTCTGAGAGTAATGTCATGAATGGTGGTTGAGGCTGGAAGCATGAAAGCCAACAAATGACAAGTGTGACCCAGATGTCCAGTGAAATAAAGATAGAATAGAATAGTTGATCGTAGCAGTTGGAAAAGAAAGGGTAGCTTTAAAAGATGAGGAAGTTGTCTTAACCTGATTTGCTGATTAAATAAAAGAGCAATCTATTGGACTAGCTTGCTTGGGCTGTCATAAAAAAATATGCCCCGGTCGGCGTGAATTAAACAGCACAGATTTGTTTTCTCATACCCTTGGAGATTAGAAGCCCAAGGCCAAGGTATTGGTAGGTTTGGTTTCTCCTGAGGCCTCTCTCCTTGGCTTGCAGATGGCTGTCTGCTCGCAGTGTCCTTACATGGTCTTTCCTCTGTGCGCACACAACCCTGGTGTCTCTGTGTGTCTAAATTTCCTCATCTTATAAAGGCAGTGGTTGGATTGCATCAGGGCCTCCTGAAGGGCCTCACTTTAACATAATCACTTTTTCAAAGAAAGGCCTCTTCTCCAAATACATTCACATTCTGGACTACTGGGATAGGCCTTCAACACATAAGTTTTTTTGGGGGGACATGATTTAACTCATGTATAAAACTCAGAAGACTTCAATTATGATGATTTTGACACCTGATTAAGTTTTGATACCTTTCTCCAAGATAAGAAATACATAAAAAGATAAGCAACACGGACAATAAATTCCTTTGGATCATGACATGTTCAAATTGCTTATGAGAAATTAAAACAACAGAGATGCAGGTAGACAGCAAATATCTGTATGTGTGTGAGAATGCATGAGTATACATGTATGCATGTATCTTGGCTATATATAATATCGTTACTTAATTTGAAACTATATTATAAATTAAAGGAAATGTTGGATAATGAGTATTTGTATGCATCATAACCACACTTCAGAACATCCAGAAGTGCTATCACTGGTTATCTTAAAACCAATTCTTCTTTTCCCTAACACATTTGTATCAGTTGTTCAACCAACAACTTTAACTCACCCTAGTACTTACCTGCTTGGTTAATGTAAAGTTTAGATATTGCTTAGTCTTTCCATTCCCTGCTTCGTGCTGTTCCTTATATATAACTTGAAAAATCAGTAAATGAATGGATCAAAAAACTATGGTACCTTTACACAATGGAATTCTATGCAGCAGAAAGAAAGAAGGAGCTCCTACCCTATGCAACAGCATGGATGGAACTGGAAAGCATTATGCTGAGTGAAATAAGCCAGGCGGTAAAAGTCAAATACCACATGATCTCACCTTTAAAAGGAACCTAAACAACAAAACAAACAAGCAAGCAAAATATAACCAAAGACATTGAAATAGAAAACAGAGTAACCAGAGGGGAGAGGGGAGAGAATTTCAGGGGGAAAAGGGAAGGGACTACAGGAACAAGTATAAAGGACACATGGACAAAAACTAAGGGGGGTGGAAATGGGAGGGAGGTGGGGAGCACTGGGGGTGGTGGAATGGGATGGGGGTAAAAGACAGAAAACTGTACTTGAACAACAACTAAAATAAAAAAAGAAAGAAAGAAAAACAGAGTGGTTAGTTAGGTATTTCTGAACCGACACAATCTCGATCACCTGGATTGTCTTTTGTGGAAACTGGTGTCTTAGCTATGTGACATACTTTAAGGTTTCTACTTTTTTTGGTAATTAATCCTCCTTTAAATGATCTAGTGAGAATTGGTTATTTCATTTGATGAGAACATAGGAGCCAATGTATTGCAAAGAGGTTTTTAATAGAATTCAGTATTACTAATGCATGTTTACATGAGAGAAAATTTCAATAAAAGTTAAATAAATCAAAAAAGTTTTTAGACTTCAATCTATGGCAAAAAGTAAAATTAAACAGAAAATATTCAGAAAAATCATTGAAGCTAAATCAACTCCAGTGATATGTTTCCTCTTAGAAGTATGAGGCAGACATCATCAATTTACAAGGGAATCGTAGCAACGCAGATCTATGCACTAGCGTAATACTATTTCAGGAGATAACTCTTTATACATAAGTACTAATTTATTTATACAAGCAGCCTATTGCCTTTAACTTAACATAACATATATTTTGGGTGAAAACTAACACCACAACTTTTTTTATTATGTAACTTCAGAAGAAAGTTTTAGTAAAAGCTAGACAATGAAACACCTTGTCTTCAGATTTTTACATTATTTCTAATTTTTTTCTCTTTTCAGAAAATTCTAATAATAGGATCCACATCATTAACTTCATGCCCCAAACAGCTAATACTTCCTCTCAGTTAGTGTAAAGTTAGATGGGAAATTGTGTGTGTGTGTGTGTGTGTGTATGTAATACATATGTATTTACTATTACTTGTGTTTACTATTGAGTGAAACTGTATTATACTTTTTTGAAAAATACTTTTTCTATAATAGATACAATTTTATTTATTAAGAATACTTTATTTCACTAACATCAAAGTTCAGACAAGGCCAACTCAAATAAATATAAAAATATCATTAAGATGTATAACGCCTGGTGATAATATTATTTAAATATGTATATTTATTTATTTTCCATGAAGAAGATGAACAGTAATCAAAGTGAGAAAAAACTTCTAAGACTTCAAGGCTATACTACAAAGGTCTGTCTGACTCACCTGGGCCATCTGTATGACGGCAATAAATCAGCACAAAATATGACCATGTGTTTTCTCATTCAAGTCACCTCCTCCTCTAAACTGTTTTTCAGTTTCCACTAATGACGATTATATTTACTTACACAAATATGATGAAAAAATCAATGAGTCTTTCATCTGCATTTACCTGAGTTTTATGTATGAGATTTTTACAAATTTTTCACTTTACAAATTCAAAGTAATTGACCCAAAATACTGAATGTGTTAAATTTTTCGTTTCTATTTAACATAAGTATACACTCATAATTCCCAAATAAATTTCTCCAGCTCTGACACTGTCTTCTTTCCTGACTCACATAATAAACTACCTGACTGCTATCCCCACCCCTAGGCCTACGAGGCACTTTCACGTTTACACGTGTTGAACAGAAATCTCGCTTTGGCTGCTCTCTCCCCATCACCACGTGTGCTCTTCTCCCACTCCTGCACATGTTGGTAATGGGCAACATTACTCACTCACAGGTTCCAGCCAAAACATGGGATTCGACTTTTTCTCATACAACTCAACTTCTACAACGTGAATTAATTATATATGCTTTACATTAAAATAAATTAAAAATTAACCAATTATGTTCTGTCCTAGACACAATGATATTTTATACTATGATAATGAGAGCTTTTATTTCCCCCTTATACTTCTTGCCATGAGCACAAGTCCCAGCTAGCTTACTGGAGTTCCAGAGTCCATTCACAGTAACCAAGACCTATTCCAGCAGCGCCAGCCAAGACCAGCCGCCCTATCGAGTAACTGCATATGTCCAGCTGAGATAAGCAAGCCTACACTAATTAAGAAGAACCCCTCAGATAACCCATAGACCTATATGTGAAAAGATTTTGTTGATTTCTGTCGTTGACATGTTGTGTGGTTGGTTTTATTTTTGTACAAAGATGTAAGTTAATTTAATAAAAACAGATATTCTACAAATCTTAAAATAGCACTTTATTAAAGTACAACATAATAATTGATTAATATATTATTTATACATTTTGGACATTTTCATTTATTTATTTATTAATTTGAGAGAGAGAGAGAGATTTATTTTTCTACTCTATGCATTCATTGGTTGCTTCTTGTATGTGTCCTGACCAGGGATGGAACCCTCAACTTGGCATATTGGGAAAATGTTCTAAACAACTGAACTACCCAACCAGGGCCACATTTTTTATATTTTAAAACTAAGGTTATTTATATCACCTTGTTGTAGGATTGTAATTAGTTTCTCTTTTCTCCAATTTTCAAGAAGTCTTCGTAAAACTTCAATAACCCACACTGGGATGTTTAAATAATAACACAGTGTTAAAGATTACTGTTTTGAAAAAAAAAAAAAAAAAAAAAAAACATTGTAAGTTTCAGAAGCAATGCTCCCAAAACTGAATTAATATACTTGTATAATCAGTTGATGGCTACTGAAGTAAAATACATTTAATGTGCTTCACATTTAAATATTTCTTGGTAAGCGGATTATGCATCTTATCACTTTGCACCCGACCATCTACTCTGCTTTCATCTTTGAACAGTAATGTCATTTCTGACATATCGGCCAGCTTGCGTTTGGTTAGTAAGTTGGATGAGAGTCATCTATATGCACTGTCAAGAGCAGCAGCAGAACTCTTGCATCTTTGGAAATAAATTCACTTTCACTATGAAACCATAACTCTTCACAATGAGCTTTTACAGAAAGAATGAAAAAGCAGCCCAGTATCATATTGCTATATTAATTATAAAAGTAGTAAAAATCAGTCCAACTCCACACAGTAAAGAGCCGTCTGGAAAGAGTCCATGTGAATTTTGATATAGATTTTAGAGGAACAAAATTTGTCACCCCAAAATGTGTTTGTTTGGTTTTAGGCTGATTATTTTTAAGACACAGAAGACTCAAATTTGTTTTCTTTTCCCCTCCCCCTTAAATGCCTCAGATAATTTATATAGGAGGCCTTTTCCACAAATGGAGCTATTAGTAGAGATAACTACCAAGGATGCAAGCTAAGTACAGTTGACTGGAGAGAACTTAGGAAGCCCTGATGTCCATAAGCCTCTGAGTTCCTTTATCTCTGGTCTTTTTTTCAATAATTAATAAATTAAATGTAAAGAAAATAGTGAAATCTAGAGAACTTGGATGATATTATGTAACACCTGTACCTAAAGATGTAGAACCTTCTATTGAAAACATTCTTTTCAAGTACATTTGGGCATTCACACTGATGGACCATGTTCAAAACCATAATAAGAAACATAAATTGCTAAGTAATAATGAGATACTCTTTGAATAATTGCCAGTATAAGTAAATCAGACAAAATGTATATGTGCATAGATTTATTCCTCTTATTTAATTAAAAGGAATGCTGGCTTTCCTAATATCACCAGTGACATAATGGTGAAGAGAAGAAGTTTAGACATATTTAATATCATATTAATAATAAAATAAGAAATAATAACACATGTATTCTGATATCTAAAAACCTTTTAAAATATTATGTAGAGAGTATGCCATAAAAAAGAAAATCCCCTGTACCTATCCCATTCAAAAATCATTCACAGTTTCAAGTTCAATTACTGTTCATAGGTGATTTGGGAAAACATTTTAATATATATGCCAAATCCCCTTTAAAAAGAATACAAAACAAAACATCCACATATCTGTACCACTATCTCTTTTTTTCATAACACATATAAATACCTACCTATTTTCTGAGAATCGAGTCAATCCTGCAAATCATTAGCTTGGAATATGATATTATGGACAGTCCTACAGACAGACCAAAGTGATCAGAGCTGTAAAAAAGTCATGCATTTGATCTTACTTCTGTCACTATTGCTAAATATGGTAATGATTCTTACCAAGAGAAAAAGCTTGAAGATAAAGCAATAATATGTATTCATTTATTCACATTTGAGCCATTCATTCTTTTAATGCTAAATTCTATCGTTTTAGTCCATGTAAGTTTTTTCACATTTTGCGTGGTAGTTTTCAAAACGAGTAAATGATCTCTAGATGGCCCAAGCATGTAAATAAACATTCATCCAATGATGTTGCAGTTGACATGTGGAACCTAAATGATCACTATTCATGTATATAATTCAGTAAGAAACCTTGGTTTACCAATTGAAATTATTCTTTGGAGCAATAGAAAGTTAATTCATGCGTAATACTGTAGTGTATAGGGTCTGCTGAAATATTTGTTTTCTCCATATCACTTACCTTTTGTGAAACAGAGTTACTGAAAGGCTGAGTACTGCACAGGTGCCCAAATAAGGCCCCTCTGCTCCCCCATCAGAGCCCGTCCTGAAGTCTTGGACCTATCCTGTCTCTGCTACACGTGCCGCTCGATAATGTCAAGTAAACAGCAGTGCGCTGAATCTAGTTTTGCCTTTGAATAGTTGAGGGTGGTAGAGAAATTATGTGCAATCTGTCATTTTTCAACAGTTGAAAATGCCGTTTAGATTTACTAAAGATATTTTTTTAAAAACCCCAGAGTTGCATACATGATTTTGAGAAGAAAATGTTATTAGAAATATTAAAAGTATTGGTATGCCTTAGTATTAAAAGATAAAATAATTTAGTGAGAAAATGGAAATGGCTCAATGTTTTTTTTTTCAAAGATTTTTTAAAAGTTGGTGTCTCTGGGCCCCCAGAACTTGTGTGACTCCCTTCACCTGCTATGTTTCAGGATACAGATGATAGCCACACGAGTAAGGCATTGAAGGCACATGGCAGGGGAAGGTATCTTAAAGTATTCCCTGAGACCCTCAGGCAACAGTGGCATTTCTGCCTCTGATTGCTCAAGGACTGGGCTGTACCCCCTGCCCAGTAACATCCCATAATTTCTAGGCTTTTAGGATCATAATTTTGGGGAAATCAATATAAATGTTTCTCAAAAATATTTCAAAAAACTAATAGAATAATATATTGGGTTATAAGAAATGTAATTCTTACTGCATGGGTTTTGTTATAGCCACACGCCTAGTGAAAAGAAAAAAGGAATGACAATTTCAGTAAATCATCTGACACTTGTCCTGCATATATGAGATAAACAATAAAAACCTATATTACCCTGATTGTTATTCTGAAGAGGATGGAGGATAAAAGTAACCTATTTCAATTCTGGAAGCCTTTGCAAGGAAAAAACTAATGAAAGCAGTTTGAAACATGTTAATCCCCAACGAAGACTTTACTTATTCAGTGTACAGCCTTACTTCAGTGCAGAAATTGTTTAGTGTATAACACTGAAGAGACACAATAATTTCACTTTTGTTTTTTATACAGTTCGTTCTTATGGGTGTATACTGAAATCTACAATTACATCATCATATTTCTTATGAGCATTTTTATTTTTTTAAAGATTTTATTTATTTATCTTTAGAGGGGAAGGGAAGGAAAGAAGGAGAGAAATATCAATGTATGGTTGCCTCTCATGTGTCCCCTGCTGGGAACTGGCCTGCAACCCAGGCATGTGCCCTGAATGGGAATTAAACCGTGAGCATTTGGTTCGCAGGCCTGTGCTCAATCCACTGAGCTACACCAGCCAGGGCAATTTTTTTATCATAGTTTTACAAATGAGATTCAAAGTGACCAAGGGCCCCTAATTTTAGTGTACTTTTTATGTGTGTGTTCTAGTGTTTCCTCTGCACAAACTGTCTTTGAACACAATGGCAGGCATTCATGGATCTGACTCCTTTGTGTGATGGGAGTGGTTTCCAGTGTGGATGATGTGGTGCTGTTTATATCATCACTGAAGCAGGTGGACACTAGTTTATGCAGCACACAGGAGGGTGAGAGGACACCTAGGGCTAAATTGTTTGTTGGAAATCTGTTTCCGTTGTTTATAGCAGATGGAAGCAATGTCTGTTCTAAAATTCCCCCAATCAACTTGAACACACGGCACAAAATTCTAATATATATGAGATTTACTACATTTTAAACAGCATTTGTTTTTATTCATTTTACTAGTCACAGCCAAAGGAACCTGCAGTTTAATGAACATAATATGTGAAATATACATTTTATTTTACATGAATGCTAAAATATTCAGAACCTAAGTTTAGTTTTTCTTTTTTGGTGTTTTTTTCCCCTGAAGCATATGTTCCAAAATGTGCGATGTGCTTACTTGGGTGAAATAAACTAGAAAGCACAAGAAGATACTTTTCTATCAACAGTGTTTCGCCATCAAGTGCCATGCTAGCCTATGGGAAAGTCTCTAGCTCAAACAAAGACAAACAAAGCAAAACTAAAGTCAAGTGAAACACAAAGTCCAAAACCTCGGCAGATGCTCCTTCAAATCTCATATCTCATCTTGCTATGATTTACATTTGAATTAAATTTTCCATTTTATTGAGTGACATAAAATCTAATTAGATCCCCCATACCAAGGATTTGTCAGTGCATTTATACTATGACTTTTTCAAATTATAGCATAAAAATTTAAAAAGAGTATATAATTGTGATTAGCATAAATGTTTCATTTAATACAAAATTATTTTTACTTTTGAAAATATAAATGAGAACATCTTAGAGTAATATTGATTAAAAATAGTACATTATTTTATCAAATTGTAAAAAGGTCTTCAGTGATGAGCAAGAAAATAAGGCATGATATGAAAACAAAGTCAATCTGGTCTTCAGAGTCACAAGAATAATTGTCTATGACCTTTGATAGAGAACAGTTACATAACATGACATATTTAGAAACTACTTTAAATGAAATGTAGTTAACATTTATTTAAAACATAAGTATGTTTGAAAGAATAATTAAAAGAGTACCAGTGATTCTGGAAAGATAATTACAGCAGAGCCCAGATCTGCACTCAAAAACAGACAAAAGAT
>PVKM010002634.1:0-63256 GCA_004027735.1 Carollia perspicillata | reverse complement strand
AGGTACAGCTTGCTATCTGTGTGCTAATTGAGCTTATCTCTTGCCAGAAACAGAATTATCTTTTCCTAGGCTTAAGAAAAGCTGTTATATTCACTACAGTGGTATTTACTAAAAATCTAACTTGGTACACACTTTATCTTTCTCAGTGGTTCCTTGTCTTTGTTATGTAGAAAAGAATTACATGACATTATTCTTAATTTGCTAAAACGGTGTGATATTTTACTAATGAAATGAAAATGATTGCTGGAATATGTTAACATGCTAATAAGTGGCAGAGACTCAGAGGGAGAAAACACCCTCTGAGTTTTGTTCTTATAATTTCTCTTTGGAGATCTGTGCTGAAATAGCTTGCCCCTTTGTTGTAATTCATGTAAATAATCTTAAATATTGCCTTTACATTCCCTTTTAAAATTACTGCCGAAATAAGACATGTCAAGTCTTCAGAATCCTGGGCATATATGCAGCTCAGATCAAATAAAAGCTAGTTTACTGAAAACAACATAAAAAGGAAGGTTATTTAAATTGCCTCATCCCTTCTAGCCTGCCATTTCTTTTTCCCCACCTCACATCCATGAGATAGTATCTGAGATATCTGAGATAATGGGCCAATTGTCATAAAAGTCCTATAATCACCAGGGAATAAACATTCAGAACACCTGAATCCTAAACAGAAAGCTACAGGCTTCATATTACTGTCTCATTCTTGACTACCCATATTGAAACTAGATAGCTGCTGTTATCCAAAAAGAAAACCAGCTTTGATAAGCAAGCTAATGAGAGGTCAATGCTTTCCTGAATTGTAGAAAATTGCAGAGGCATAATTAATCAGATTGGGCAAAATGGGAAGAGAAGAGGTGGAAAAATATACATATATATTTCACAAAGGCAACCAAAAATGCACAGCATTTTGCATAGCAAAATTGCTTTCTTGATGATAGTGATATTATTTTCAATTTGTTACATAAATATGGTATTGTAAACTTGTCTACATTATTTAGCATGTGAGGTTAATAGGTAAAATATGGGACACTTCATTAACTTTGACTTTCAGATAAAGTATTTATTGTATCTAAGGTTGAATTTAATTGGGAGTCTTGTAATTTTACTTAATGTAGAAACCCTATCTGGAGACACATTGTTTTGTAAGGATTAACTCTGATGGAAATGCCCTTCTTCTGATATTTTCTGTATAACACCACAGCCAATGGAAAAGTGCTGCTGGCAGGTCCATTTCTAGGGACCCTGAGTGTATGTGTCTGTTTCTAAGGACCATCATCTCTCTTAGAGGTATACTATATGAAGATGTTGAATAATAGTACCATTAAATGTTCACCCTTGGAAAACAACACATTCTGGCTCTTGCTGAGGTACTTCTGGGCATACTGAGTACCTTATTAGTTATATAAGGATCCAACTTTGATGCAACTTTTTATTTCCTGAGCATTTGGGTCACCTATAGTAGATTAAAGAATAACTAATAGCATTGCCAGTGAACGAGGAAGCAGAAAACACTTGATCAACCAGTGGCTTCAGCTCTGTCTTGGATAACTGTTTGATCACAATTTACCCTTAACATATGCATAGTACTACATATACATAGTGAAGCCAAACTCAAATCAAATCTGAGGGATTGCATATATGAGTTAAATCAGTAATAAAAGTCAGATTAAGTTGGGGATTGCAGTAGCCACACTTAGAGCGCCAATGCATATGGGCAAGCTGTCACAAATAAACACACAGAGACAGGCATTTCTACTGGGTATCTTTAATGAACAAGAAAGAGTATAAATAAGATGTTCAATGAGATATAAATATGTACAATCTAGCATAATAAAGAGAAAATTATTTTTACTTACTATGTGTCTTATGTTTGTAATGTAAGTTTGTAATAGTTAATGCATGGTGGGGGGAAGTACTTGATTAGCATTTTTTGTTTTTAGTGTCTATCTCAGTTCCTGGCACTTTATATATACTTATGAATAGATACATCTCCTACCTTTTGTAAATTCACAGTTCAGTGGAGTAGACAGATATAGAAAGGTACAACTGTAATAGTACTGTATTAGTGGTGTCGTGATAGAGATTATAACATGCTAATAAGGGAGAAGGGAAGAGACATCCTGAGAAAGCTGACCTTTCGAGTAAGAGGACCTATCCCAGGAAAACTAGGTGAAAAATGGAAAGGACGAAGAGAGTTTTGAGCACAGGGCTGGCTGTGAGAAGCCCTATACATGTGAACTTGGTGAAAGTAAATACTTCGGATACAAAATAATTAATGAAGAAAGTACAAAAAATTGAAGCTTAAAATGTGGAGGGCCTCATTTTATGTTAGATGAGAGAGCTTGGACTTTATTCTGTAAACCACTGGGAACCATTGACAGATTTTATCCATGGCCTAAAAAGGCCAGATGTGCAGTTTAGGTGGAACATTTTGCCAATTATGTGGAGAATGGATCTGAAAGGGGTAAAACTTCCGGCTAGAGGGTCCATTAGGTAACTATGAGAGTAGCTCAAGATAAAATGGTAAAGATGGGGAGGTTTTTGATGGAACTGGCTGGGGGTGGGTGGGGAGGTGTTGGAAGGCTCCAACAATTATTATAGAGGTAAAATTATAAGGACTTAGTGATTGATTAGATGCATGAATAAGAAATGCAGAAATGTCTAGCACCAGTTGGAGATATGATGTGAGTGTGACAATGTGGGGAGAAGTCTAAGTTGGAACAACCAAATTAAGGTTCATCAACTCAGAGGTGAAATCATAAAGAAAGTGCATGTAATCTCTTTGAAGAGCCTGAGTAAGAGTGGAGAGCTAGCAAGAAAATGGAAGCTAGCGAATGTCAAAATTGAAGGTTCAGGTTGGGCGAGATATGGAGGAGCAGGAGCAGGTAACGATCAGAGAGGAAAGGGGAAACAGAATGGTGTGAATCATGAAAAACAAGAGAATGTTCCACAGAAACAAGAATAATAGTGCCAAATGCAGCTCAGAAGTTGAGCAAGACACACTCCATCTGAATGTTTTTAGAATATCTTTATAACATGTAACTCAAAATATTCATTTAATGTTCTCTTCCCTATGTCAAGAAAAGATTTTAAATTAGAAAGGTGCTTACTTCAAACTAGGCATGACATTTAATAAAGATTTTTTTTGCCCTGTTTAATATAAAGTCTAGGAGAATTTCATACTGGACTGATTAGAGTTTAAATGCCTGTTTTAAAATGTTTTTTTGTACTGCATATATTTACGGGACAGATTACTCAAGTTCCTAGGTCTATCAGGAAATTAATTTACCATTTAAAATGAACTAAGTATGTGCTGTGTCTGCATATAAATTCCTCAAGAGAGAAATTGTATTTTATCAAGCATAAAATACATGTTTAAAATTATTTGTTTACACATACTTACATGATAAACTCTAAAAGACTTCTCTGAGGCATTATGGGATATTCAGTAAATACAATAAAATATTCTGTATTCCTCCAAAAGAGGACACTTCTTTTTGATTTCTAACTTTAGCAGTTGCATTATAGAGACTGTGCATTCAAGGACCAATAACAGAGGAAGAGAAATTCATTGGGAAGTAAGCTGAGGAAAAATCAGGAAAGCTGGATGTGAGGAAGGGTCAGAAACACCAACAGGACTGGTACTGCAACTGTCATAGAGTTGAAAGTACTAAGGCTAAAAGAGAAGATTCTACTCAGTTTATTAAATATACACATACACCCATTGGCTACTTGGGTTCTCAGAACTTTCTTGCTGGGCTTCTCCGTATTTATGGCCAAGTTTACTGTCATGCTGTATGGGTTTATGAACCTCGACCTTGAATCTCTCCATTCTTACCTCTTTCTATCTCTGTATCATTTACTGTTATCCTATCATCTTCATAGCCTTTTCTCTGTTGGTAATTCCTAGATTTCTGTCAATTAACTATATATAGCAATTTAGTACTGTTCGTTGAAACTCTCTTTAACTGAGGTGCATCATAAGACATCTATTATATACATACACATACATAATGTAGGAGAGGTATATGTATACATGTGTACATATGTATTATACTCACATGATATGCATGTGTGTTTGAATATATATAGGTATGTATGTAAAATCCATGAGATTTTGGTTACCCACGTTTTTCATTTTCCATGATTTGACTATTCCATTTACTAGAAGGGGAAGCTGAGGGAAAAGTGATTTAATTTTTGTGTTACAGGGCATACACTCAGGTTCACCTCACTGCCAGCAGCTGCTTGAGCCACACTGCTCCAATGGTTGGGATGTCCTGGCTGGCTGTAACCAGCCCTAGCTTCCCCAGCGAGGAATCCCAGCTGATGGCTATTCTCTGTCAGTCTCGGATTGACTTGACACCCCCAATTTGCATTTCCTGAGTCATACGCCTAAATGCCTTTTGCATCTTGGGAATCAGAATTCTCTTCTCAGTGATGGTACTTAGTAATAATATTTGGTGGACTCTTCTGAGAGTTACCTTTCATGTGGAAACAAAGTCAAAGCAATTTTTAAAAAAGTTTGATTCATCTCCCCAGTGTTTGGTACAATGGAGTTTAATCTAAATGTGAGAAACTGATCACAGCCTGGCATGTGGGCAGATATTTAGGCATTCCTGATGTACTAAGTGAATTTCAGTACTGATATCCTCATTTCTTTTCTTCAGTATTTCTTAAAAAGAGATTATTGCCTATGGATAATGTAAAATGCATTATCTTTCAGACTTTATGCTTACAAAATATACTTTAATGAACGAGATTATTTCAGGTAGTAAAAATGTTTATATAAAGAGCTGAGCATCAGCATTTCAACAGAGCAGCATCCCTTCATAGCACACAGCAAGACCTTTGAAGCCACACTGGCCTAGGACTGAATCCTGGTCCTACCACTGACACGCTGCACTGTTTTGGGCAAGTTATTTATCTTCCCTGGATCTCAGTTTTTCTCCTCTATAAGACGGGGATGATACTGCTAACAATTCACAGAGCTGTAACAAAGATTAAATGGGTTGAGAGTTTCAAAAACACCACTTACATAAATGTGTCAAATAAAATAAAAATAGATAATACCCTGTCATTGGTAACTGCAACTTTGAATTGAACTAACTTCTAAGTTTTCCCTTACTCCACCTTTTCCTCTCTTTTATATTTCATCCATACATCTCATTCCTGTTCTCTGCTTTTTTCTGTTATAGTCAATGGCTTAATTTGTTTACATGATGCTTTCTACTACTGGACTACAAGATCTCTGAGACCACGAATTATGTTGTGATCCCATTTTGATCTCTAGGGAGTTGTAATACTTCTGATACAACATGGACCAATAATAAAGGTTTATATTAGACCCAATAATTATCTCCCTCATTTCTAACATAGCATGGGAATTATTGTTATAGGATTATTCTGTAAGTATTCCACAAAATCTGTTTTTGTTTCCCTCCTGAGGCTTTCTGGTTAACCTTCTTCTTCCCCTTGGTTCTCAGGGCCCATTGAACATGTTCACTTTTTTGTTGTTGTTGAATATTTGCAATTCATTTTATTTGTATTGAAATAACTTTTCCATAGTCTTTTATATTCACTATTTCAGTTTAATTCCAAACTCTATTAATTTAGACAGCATTGGAAGTAAATAAATATTTGAAAGAAGAAAAGTGTATGTACACTTACTAAGATTTCTCAGAGGGAAAGTCATGTTTCCCAACTTTAAATCCAGTATTTTCCTATCAATCCTCCTTTCTTCCTTTCTCTCCAAAAATCATATTAAAAATAGTCATTTGTAAACTAAACAAAACTCCCAGGATGATGTTGCTCAGTGGATTGAGTGCCTGCGAACCAAAGGGTCACCTGTTCAATTCCCAGTCTAAGGCACATCCTGGGTTGCAGGCCAGGTCCCCAGTAGGGAGTCATGTAAGAGGCAATCACACATTAATGTTTCTTTCCCTCTTCTTCCCTCCCTTTCCCCTTGCTAAAAATAAATAAATAAAATCTTTAAAAAAACTTTAAGCAGTGAAAGGCAATGGAAATGGACTCAGGGGACGTTTTACATGAATCTGATAATGCAAAGCTGGAAGAAAGTTGCAATTGCAATGTAAACACTGTACTTGCATCATTAAGCATAGCCGATTGCTTTTTACAAAGTTGGGCTGAGTCATTTCAACACCCTTGATTTAAGTTCAAAATAGATAATTTACAGACTCAACCCTTTTGCTATTTCCACTTCTTAATGCTTGATTGTCAACAAAGCGATCATTTAAAGACAACAACTGAAATGTGAATAAAAACCCATAAAAAACACAATTTCCGCTAGGTTTCCATAGAAACATACAAAACCATGACCCTAAGGTTCAGCCAACTTTTCTTTTCTGCTGGATCATTTGTAGTGAACTTATGTGTTCCTAATCCCACTTGAACACCCTCAGAAGAGGCCCTTCACTGAATAGCACTTTTTACTTCAAAAAATAAAAGGACAGATTCAATACTGTAGTTAAACCATGCCTATAATCTTGCACAAATATAGCAGTCAGTTTTCCCATACCAAATCTATGTTTGACATGTGCATTTAGTTGTGAATTTTATTTATTGATGTTCTTTATTCTTGGCATTTGGGGGAAAGCCACCAATGATTAAATTAAATCTAACATGGTTTTGTCCACAATGTAGGAAATGATCCTAAGTCTTTTCATTATATGCAAGTAAATAAAATTTATAACAAGTAAAAATGAACTAAATTAAAACTAATTTTATAGTTTCTAGTTATTTTAGTTCTGACTATCCTGTATAGAGAAGATAGGGATCTTCTCTATTTCATATGAAATGAAATAAAGATCATTTCATATGCTTGTGGAAAACATGTATTTCAGAGCTCTGATATAAAGAAATACAAATTAAAACAAATAAAATTTGCTTATAATATATATTTTTAAAAAATGAAAAATATTGGATATAGGAAAAATGATGCTTTGAACACTTGGATAAATCCAAACCTGACAACATATTAATTAAAATTAAAAATACCAGGGTAAATAAATAAGTTTTGACTTTTATTAGTAAATTATGTTTCTGATGTCTATCTGTAGATATTTTAATAATATAATAATATTCATAAAAGGTGTAATTGGGAAGATACACAAAACACACAGCATATAATATTAGATGTATGTACATATGGAAAAACTACATTTTTTGCCCCCCTATAGTTCGTGTAAAAAATGTACCTGTCTGAAATGCTTTCATTAGTGTAGTTTAAGTAGTGCAATGTTTTGCTGCCTGCTTATGACTACAACATTCAGTATTGACAATTTCTATTTTGCAAAAATAATTTATCTGGATGTAATTTAAATGGGATGGCATTTTTATTTGAAATTATATAAAAATAACTCCATGTTTGGTGGAATGTATAAATTAAACTGAAATTAGAAATGGTTATTATTGAAAAGTATTGCAACTTATTTCAGTATAGAGCTGTTTGCTATACTATACAGATTGCAAAACATATAGAATATTTACTCTACTATACATTATATTATAACATCTAGATTACAACAATATAGGCACTATATAAGTGCTGCTACACAGGCACACAATCTTTATGCTATTTATTACATATGCTATCTAGACTATGAACATCATCTATCATTAAACTCTAATTATTTATCATATTATTAATAATATTTATGGTGTAGTTTACTTATGAAACTACAGAAGAATAGATTGTTAAAGGAGTTCCTAGATTTCTGAGAAAATAAATATGACTTTTAATAGGTAACAGCAATAGAGCACCACTCTGCCAGATTTTTCGCAATGGTTTCTCCATTGAAGCAGCAGTCCAGTGCCATAGATACTGCTGCACTCACTCTGCAGGAGAGGGAACTGAGGGAGAAATGTTAAAATAATTTAATAGTATTGTAGAATCATTAAGAGACAAATTTAAATCTCAATTTTGACCTCAAATCCAATGCAGATGATATTTCCAACATGTTGTTCCATTGATCGATAAAAATAAAATTATTGTGGCCTCCAGCTGTTAGAAAATACTTATTTGAATACATTTAACATGAAATAAGCTTTGAAAAATAGCTATGGCTTAAGAAGTAGGGCGGAAGGATGTCTTGGACAAGAAATACCGTGTAAGCAAAGGCAAGGAAATGTCCAACCATGAAATGCTGACTAAGACATTTTTGTTGTGATGGAGTTTTCCTGAATGAAGGAGGTAAAAACAGTGTAGGTTTCAGTCACTTTGCAGAGGGCCTCAGGCACCAGGCTGAATCTATGGCAAATCTAATGCATGCATACTGTGTGGCTGATAAGCATGGCAATAAATGGGGAGCAAAGTGCAGGGAATGTTTCAATTACATGTTGTGAAAATAAAGAACGTTTAGCACTGTTGCTCATGCAGGTGGGAGCATTGCAGAAGAGAAAAGGTGGTGTTTCAGGCCACGGGAAGCACTGTGTCTCTCTGCGCTGATTTTCAATTCAAACTATTACTCAAAGCAGTAGATAATTATGTTATGTTATTTAAATATTCAAGTAATATGGTTCTGTAAAGGGGCTTTGGGGCAAACGTATTTTAGTTTTGTCATTAAACTAATTCAGTTGTTCTAGAATGTATGACCTACCACCAGCGTTGGAGCATTTGTAAGGCCTTCTGGGCAGATGTAATAGACTAGAGATTGCTGAAGAAAAATTCCTTGCAGAGAAAGATTTGTGAAATCCTGCAGGGAACCAAGGGAACTATACTCCCAAACACTCTCCCCTGCAGAGAAGTCTTTATTATTGACTGTCTTTCAGCACTTCAAAAAAACTTTGAACTTGTAAGTTGAAACCACTGTTATATTATAAATCCCCTCAGAAAATTACAGAAATATTGATGGTTATCCTACACTGTGAATGAAAGCTCTAATCTTAATAATAGGCATTTTGTGTCCATAAATATAACTTTTGATCTGAACATACAAGGGGAATATGTATTGGCACATAGAGAAACATTTTTAAAAATCAGTTCATTTGTATACATTTGCTGAACACATGTTCTGCCCCTAAATTTTGCTGGATTTTGGTAATATAAAGTTAAATAAGACATGGCCCTTCCTAAGAATATTCATCAACAAGTAAATGATTTGTTCAACTTCCGTTATTTTCGGAATATTTGAATTCAAGAATATGTCTCTTCCTCACTCCAAGATCAAGTTAATTTTAGGATATTCCAGGCTAAAATCTGAATAGATTCTCATGTTCTCAGTGAACATGAATAAATTGCATGATGAACGTGTCTATTCTTGACACAAGTGGTTCTGGAGTGGAAATAAAAAGCATGCTGTATATTATCTTTTATGTATGTATATATGTATTTTTAATCCTCACCAAATTCCCTTTTCATTGATTTTAGAAAGAGAGGAAGGGAGAGAAACATTAACATAAGAGAGAAACATCAATTGTTTGCTTCTGTATACTCCCCAACCTAGATTGAACCTGCAACCTAGGTATATTCCCTAACCGGGAATCCAACCCATAACCTTTTGGTGTATTGGGCAATGCTCCAACCAAAGAGCCACCTGGACAGGCAAAAAACTTAAATGATTAAATGTTTAGGTGTGAATAAGATGTGTGTTGGGTAAGCAGCTATAAATATCATCTGAAATTTTATTCTGTGCCACAGCATACCTCTATGATTTTTTCTGTTTATAATATGACACATCAAATGATGTCATATGAACATGTGCAAAAGCTACATGCACAGATGTATATTTTAGAGAAATTCCTAATACCGAGAACTGTTGCATGTCATGTTTACAGCCTGATAATTTCCACTTTTGCCTTTAGAAACATACTTGGAAGGTACAATTATAAATATTAAGAGAAAAATGTTAAAGAGACCTTCTAAAGACTCATATTCAGGGATTTCTAAGCCTCTTTGATTATCATTTTTGTGATTCAGTCCAACAAAACTCCTGGTCTGAATGTTCTCTTGTTGTGCTTTAAAGATAAGGCTGTTGTTGGCCCTGGGTGGTGTGTCTCAGTTGGTTGCAGTGTTGTCCCGTGCACTGAAAGGTCATGGGTTTGATTCTGGTCAGGGTACATACCTAAGTTGCTGGTTTCTCTCTCTCTCTCTGTCTCTCTCTGTTTCTCTCTCTCTGTCTGTCTTTCTTCCCCTTCCTCTCTTTCTAAAAAAGCAAAGAGAAACAAATCCTCAGGTGAGGATTAAAAAAAAGAAGTTGTTTAAAAACTAGATTTCAAGACTCTTTTCCACCCTTCTTAGATTGTGAACTTTGTGTTCCTCTATGATTTTAATGCACACTTGAATGCCCCACAAAGCATGGGATGGATGAATTAAAGCAATAGTGTGAAAATAGAGTCCACTCAAAGGCATTTTCTTTTATGCTGCTTTTTCCTCAAAACACCCCTAGCAAGTAATACTGAGATGCAGTTATTCCAAATTCATGGGTGTTTCTACAAGCATTTAGATATTCCTTCTAAATAGATAAGTCTAGTGTTTCCTTTGAGGGTGTTGGTGTGAAAAGCTTTTTTAAAAAATATATTTTAAAATGCAAGGTCTATTATTATTTTTAGAAATGTGGACCATTCTAAAATAGTTTTTTTTTCTCATTTGGAACATATTGTGGTTAATATCTTCCACAAAATTAAATTGTTTATATTATTTTAATTCATCAAGTGAGTATATATCTTCCTGTTAAGAAAATGGTTTGTGAGATATCGTAAAACATTTTTTAACAGCAAAGGTCACATTTTATTACAAAAACCTGACAGTGCTTTATGTCCAAGCTGTGAAATGTTATTGCTTCAGGGTGATTATGTGGGAGGGGGCTGTGATTAGAATGCCTTTCTGTGGCCAGCAATGATTTACAGCAGCAAATAGAGAATTAAACCCTTAATTGAAGCCCACAGAGCAGTACCTAGAGGCTAGACTCAGCCTGAAATTTGATTCAGACAATTTTCCTAGTCAAGCCCCTATGGGCTTACCAGTTGATTCTCATGAGTTTTGATTGTGATTGAAAAGACAAGCCGTTTTCTGCTTTGCCCTGAACTTCCCTAAGGTAAATCCTCAGTTTTAGCAAGCTTCTTGATTAACGAAGGGAGACATAGGAGAGAGAGCACAGGATTTTAACTCTTTCCTCAAGTCCCAAAATGAAAGCATTTTCGTGTATCTGATATTCTCTAGTGGAAATCCACATTTAACTGGTAGATGTGTCCTTCTTGAAAGTATGCTGGAACTATAGCTGTGGATGCATAACCTTACCCCTATGCCTCTCTGAAAGAGGGTTCATGGCTCATTGTTCGCCCGTATCTTCTATTGGGCCACATTAAGTATCACCCATGTGTAGCTGACTTAGATATGACATAAATGTCAGCCCAGAGGCCACATGATTCTGAATGTCTTTCTATTCTTTTCTAATCATAAGTAATACCCTTGTTTATTCTATCGTGTGTGCATTATGTGTGATTAAGGGCTCTGACTAATAGTAACCCAATGATTGAGTGATGTCCACAATGTGCTGTTTTTAACAGCCCTGCTCAGCTCCTGTACGCTCATGTGTATGGCTTCTTTTATGGGGTAAGTCCATCTCATATTTGGTCTTCCTCTTTTCCCGCCACCTTTTTATGCTGTGACTGAAGTAGGACAGCTTCAGTTTTGCCATTTTGCCTCCAGTGACATTTTAGTCTTAATTTTCTCTAGGACCCACTTGTTCATTTCTCTGGTGGTCCAACATATGCACAGAGCTCTCATTTAAGACCACATTTTAAATAAATTATTTTCCAATCAGCCTTTTTCACTGTCCAACTTTTGTGTCTGTACATATTCAATTGGAAGATGACCATGTTGATGATTTTGTTCTCTAATGATGCATCTTTGCTGTTTTTCCTTTGTTTTAAATATATTATATTAATGACACTATTACAGTTGTCCCAATTTTTCCTCTTAGTCTCCCTCTACCTGGTACCCACTTTCCCTCCAGTGATCTCCCCCTTAGTTCATGTCCATGGGTCCTGCATATAAATTCTTTGGCTTCTCAATTTCCTATACTGTTTTTAACATCTATCTGTTTATTTTGTACCAATCAGTTATGCTTCTTAATCCCTGCACATTTCCCCCCATTTTCTCCCTTCCCAATTCCAGCTTATAACCCTCCAAATGATCTCCATATTTATGATTCTGTTCCTGTTTTGATTATTTGCTTGGTTTGTTTTTTTAGATTCATTTGTTGATAATTGTGAGTTTGTTCCATTTTAATGCTCATAGTTTCGATCTTCTTTTTCTTAAATAAGTCCCTTTAACATTCCATGTAATACTGGCTTGGTGACGATGAACTCCTTTAGCTTTACCTTGTCTGGGAAGCACTTGATCTGCCCTTCCATTCTAAATGATAGCTTTGCTGCATAGAGCGATCTTCCATCACTGCGCTCCCAAGACTAGGCCTTCTCCTGATTTCTTGACTGTAGTCACCATTTGAATTGAAGATTGAACCAAGATAAGCAAAATCTTTAACAATTTTAATGTCTTCACTGTCTTTTTTAAAACTTTCATCATATTTTCTTTTTATTCTCTTTTGCATGTCTTATAGGTTACTATATTATTTACTCTATTAAACAAAAAGTGTTAAAGGCTGCCTTTGTCTCACATACTGCATGTTTCCTGACTACTTGTTTGACATATCCTATTAATTTTGCCTATATCTCTTATGCCTAACTTATTATCTATGCTTATACTTATGATTATCAACCATCCCATTGTTTTCTTATCCTGTACAGCACAATTGACTGTTTTCAAGTAATTCAGCAAACTGACATTAAGTATTGAATGCTTAAGATATACAAGGAATTGGTGTTAATGATAAAAGAAGGACAAAATATAATCTCCTATTCAGTTTGTGGAGTGATGGAGGAGCTATGTCATTTAACTAAAGGTACAATGTCAGGTAGTTAGAAATTTCTGTGGAATAGGCACTGACATGAGGAGAATTGTAATTTAGGAAAAATGAATCTGGAAGTGGTGTATAACATGGATCATGGAAGGAAAGGTTAGATGAATAAGGTCATTTCAGTGCTTTGGAAAGTAATAATGTTATCCTAAATTACTGTAGTGTCTATGAGATAACAGAGAAAGGGTTGCCACAGATACTTTGGAAGTGGAATTACCATTATTTATAGGTTGTTCAGGAGCAAGGAAAGGAAGCTGAGGTAACCTGGAGCTTTTGAGCCTGGGCATATAAGAGGATGGCCATTAACAAATAAACACAGATACAGAGGCATGGTGCCAGCAGAGACAAAAAAAAAACAAAACGGTTTTCCAGATGGAAGCATAAGGAATGTGATATCCCTACAGGACATCTACAAAGAGATATAATGCAGATAGAATATCCCAAAATAGAAGTTATGGCCAGGAATAAAATTTTCTAATCATCTCAGTATAAGAGAATGAATGATCAGCCAATAGATTGGTTTCTGTCTTCAAGGGAAAGAATATGGAGGTAAAAAAGAGAAAATGATGGAACTTTGATAATTAGCAACACCTTAGGTGGGAAAAAGAGAGGAAAATAGAGAGGTAAAGTAGGAGGAAATGGGATTTTCAGACATAGAAGGAAAATCTAAAGTGAGGAGTTGAGAATAGCCCATTGGGAAAAGCAGGAGTGTTCAACGAGAGAGAAAAAGTAATTAGATTTAGTTAATGATGGTTTGGGGGAGTCCAATTTCAGTGAAATGATGGGGCAATAAGTTGCATTTTGAGGTGTTTATGAATGGGGAGTTATAAAATAGAAGCAGTGAAAATAAACCTTGGTTGAAAGTTTTCTGGTAAAGGAGAGACACAAGAGAGTAGCAAGAATGAAGAACAATGTCACATTGTTTTACGATAAAGGAGATCTGGGCAAGCCTGTTGGCTGAATGGATCGTTACAAGGAAAGTGGAAGATGTAAAGAAAGAAACATGTAACGCATTGAACCTGGCTATAGGAAGTAAGGAGGAGGTTAGGGTCAAGTAGTAGAGAATGAAGGATGTCTCTTCATTTGGTTCTGACATAGGCAATTTTGCTGGACTAGTGAGTGGCCTTCCACCATGTCTTGTCTTGTCCCTCTGTGACTAACCTACATTCTTGTCAGCCAGATTTAAAAAGGTCTGATTTGGAGATTCAGATAATCAATCTTGTATTTTTACTACCATCCAAAGTGATATAAAATATATTTTCCTATTTTTATACATACTAATAAATAGCTGAAACTTTGAATCTCCTAATGTTAACACAAAATAGATTGATATGGTCAAAACAGATTTGACTATTAATGAGCAAGACACTCTCAAATGAAGAAATAGTTACTTTTCAATTGACAAGTCAATTTGGTGATAGGACGTAAAGAAAAAGAATAAAAATTCAGTTGTTGATGCATCTGGTTTTCAAAAAATAAGTATGGACAATTCATGTTATAACTTTATATTTTGTTGAAGAACTCCCACTGCATGTAAGGTAGTAATTATTATTTTGTTATTCCATGCTTCACACTTGATCTCTACATTTTTATAAGACTTGTTGTTATCACTAGTACACCTAGATTCTGACTGAGCATGTATATCTTATCTAATCCTAGTGAAGTGGAGATCATACTTAATTTTCTAAGGACCCAGTCTATATTGCCCCTTAATGCATAACATTTTCTATATTGAAGTATAGTCCTATTCTTATTTTATAAAAATCATGATAAAATATTCTAGTCTAATGATAATCATAGCAAATTAATTATAAGCGGCACTGAGATTATAGATATCTCTTATTTTTGATGATTTCCTAGGAAAATAATTGATATTTCCTGACTGTGAGAAAGATTATTCTTATTAGCACTTCTGAATAATCTTCTAGAACATTTTAACAGACAAAATATCAGCACAATAATTTTATCAAACTTTTCTACCAAAGACACAGAGTTTGTGTTTTATTTGTAAAGGTCTATTTTGCCTACAATTATTTTGGCATATGTGTCAAACTTCCACTCAATTCTGTTCAACACAAATCCATTTGATACCTACCCTCTATGCCAGACGTTTATGTAGATCTGGGAATGCTATGATCAAGGTAACAAACCAGTGTCCTTTGCCCTTAGGTTCATATAGTCCAGTGTAGTAGCTTTCAAAGGAGAATAAGAAGTAGTTACAGCACAAAAGATAGTGATTTAAGTCTTGATGGATAGGGAAAATTTGTTACATTTCTAGACTGCCATTTGAGTGGACTGTGGTGCATTTCTTAGAGAAAGGTAAGTTTTAAGACTGCAAAGCTCATTCAAAAAAAAGTATAAATTAGGGAGTGGAGATATATGAAATGGTGAGCAGAGTGTGGACTTCATAGTAAAGAAAATGAGAGATCACTGAAGAGTTACAAGCAAAGCAATGATGTGATTAAAATCGCAATTTGTAAAGATCTGGTCAGTGAGGAAAATAAAGTATAGGAAGCAGCCTAGAATTGGGAATCTGTATTAGGCAACAGCTGATTAATGTAGATAATACATGATGGCAGCCTAACCTAGTACTGATTTGTGCCATTAGAAAATAGATTTGAGGGATACTGTAATATGGAGTTTGCAGTTCCTGGCACTTAAGGTGGGGTTGAGGGAAGGTGAGGAAGAATCAAGGATGCTCAGTTCTCTGGTTTGGTTGATTGAGAGGACTGTGGTGATTTTCTTTGAACTTGGAATTATAGAAGGATGATGTAGTTTGAGGGCAGAAGGAAATAAGTTTCATTGTGGGCATGCTTGGTTTAGCAGTTTATTGAACCATCCTCCTGGAGTTGAGTCATCTGATTGGCCATTTGTTCTGTGGGCCTGAGGTTTTGGAGAGACAAAGTGAACAAGTGTATACAGTACCTGATGATCATAGCGGTGGTGGAAGTGCTTGCTGTGGGAATGTGTAGAGGGAGAAGAGGGCCTCCAACAGGGTCTACAACTGTTTTTCTGTAAAGAGCCACATAGTAAATATTTCAGGGTTTGTGGGCCATATAGTCTCAACTACTCAGCTCTGCTATTATAGCACTGAGGTAGCCATAGACAGTATGTGAGAGAGTGGGAGTGGCTGTGATACATTAGAAGTTAATTAGGAAGCTGAAATTTGAATTTCATATATATATTCACATATCACTGAATTATCCCTCCTGTGTCATTTAAATTTATTCAATAATTTAAAAGTATACAAAACAGTATGAAATTTCCTCAGAAAACTATAATGGATTTGACTTTTTATCTGGCAATTTCCCTGCTGGGATTATACTCTAAGAATCCTGAAACACCAATTCAAAAGAACCTATGCACCACAATGTCCATGGTAGAGTGTTATTTACAATAGCCAAGTGCTGGGATCAGCCTAAGTGCCCATCCATAAATGAGTGGGTCAAAAACTGTGGTACATTTACATGATGGAATACTATGCAGCAGAAAGAAAGAAGGAACTCCTACCCTTCATGACAGCATGGATGGAACTGGAGAACATTATGCTAAGCTAAATAAACCAGGTGGTGAAAGACAAATACCATATAATCTCACCTATAAGTGGAACCTGATAAAAAAAAATAAACAAGTTAGAGCAACATAGAACCAGAGACATGGATATAAAGAACAAACTGATGGTAACCAGAGGGGAGAGGGGAGGGGCATAATGGGGGAAAAGGGGGGGAAGTGTTGTCCCATGGACAAAGGCAATGAGGGGCGAGAATTGAATGTGGGATGTGGGGTGAATAGGGCTGGTGAGAATAATGGGGGGAAATGGGAACAACTGTAGTTGAACAACAACAAATAAATCCATTGTTAGTTTGTGGACCATACCAAACAACAACAACAACAACAACAACAATGGCCTAAGTATTGCCATGGGCCACAGTTTTCAGACCCCTGGACTAGAACATTACCCTTCGGTTAAGAGAAATGAAAGAGGAAATTACAGACACGGCTCAGAAAAGTAGAAGAAAAATTAAGAGCATAATGTGTGTGTGTGTGTAATTTTAAGTTAGCACTGATATTTATGGTAGTTGGCTGTCAGGAAGTTAAAAATTGTAGCAATAAGAAATTTTACAGGAAGCAGAAATTTACATTTACAGGAAGCAGAAAACGAAAAAGCAGGGTTTTTAAAAATAAATATTCTGTATTTATAATTTACAAAATGAATAAATGTAGAAGTGTTTGAAAAAAGTCATCCCTCCCCATCCTCCGTGCCCTTCTTTCATCAACCCAATCCCCTGAACTATGAGTTTAGACATCCTAGAAACCTGAGTCCTACTCTTGGCTATCTCATAAGTAAATTATTGATTAATTAAATCTTCTAGTCTCGGTTTACTTTTATGTACAATAAAGATAATTTGGTGGAAAAGGAGAGAGAACACATAAGAAGACACGTATGCATGTGCTGGAGATTAATTTACAGAGTTTGCAATAAATTAAAGTGGTATCTATATGAATGCACATAGTAGGGTTTATGGAATATATTTAAATGCTTTAAAAATATTATTTCTCTTCTTCCCCAAATAGTTGTAATTTAATGTCCTTTGAGTTTTCTAATCTTTTTTTAGGGAAATAATCTGTTTTCCTGGTGTTAGAGAAGAACATGCTAATTGTGAAGACTATCTATTGATTAAAATAATGAATGATCCATTCAAAAATGTATCTATGCATAGACTACAGTTATTTACAACTGTAATGAGTTATCAATAATTGCAATTTTTTTGTGATAATGATAATGCTGGCTACTATAGAATTAAGTCAGGGTGCCAGGTGGATTTGTGTTTTCACAACTTAACAGAAATTTAAGAAAATTTACAAAGCAGTTTTAAGGAGGGATATAAATGATTTGTGTTAGAATGCAACCCTGCCATTTATCTGATAAGAAAAATTAAGCCTAGGACAAGTCATTTAACCTCCTCGTGGGGCCTCAATTTAATTATCTATAAAATGTACATCAACTGCCTCTTAGTGTATTACAGCTACAATTTTAAACTATTTTTCTTCTTATGGCACACCTAAACTAATTACTAAAATACTGTGGCACACCCAAAAATATATTTTTTGCTGCTCTGAAAAAAAATAATGGGTATAATTTTGATTTATTCACTCCAGATTGCTATTGTTGTGTTTGCTGTTGTCATTTTTTAATTTGATGATCTAAGGGAGAAGTCAGTGTGCCTGACTACCTAGTTAGGTATTGCACATTTTAAACATTCCTGTGGCATGCTGGTTTAAAATCACTGGTTTATAGTGTGCTTTAAATGAGAGGACATAGATATGGAGCACAGTTGCTGACTTACAGTAAACATTCAGTACATATTAGTTCCTTTCTTTTCTACTTCCTCTCACAAAAACATTAATTTTGCCTTTTAATTCTACTTGCTGTGCACCGTTTGCCTTAAAGAACAAACCTAAATGAAAAAGAAGGGTTTTATTGATGTGCTTGTAAATGGGTTGTTGGAAATATGGAATGCTACATTTGAAGTACATATTCCATAATAATATGAGCCTTATGTAAAGCTAAGAGGAGGTCTGTAATTTGTTTTGTTTAAAACATTAAATTATGATGGCTAACTTAATAACTCCAAACTACTAAGATAAACCACATTTGTATTCAGCAGTCATACAAATTTCTGTTAGACATTTAATTACTGCACAAATTGTTTTAGAAACCACTGTAAAACAAACATGTTGATTAGCAAAAAAATAGAGAAATGATTACAAAAATAGTAATATTTTTAAAATATGATAGAACACTTGTTACAAGCAAGTACTGCTACAAGCAAGTGTTCTATCATATAGAACTCATTACCCTTTAAAGACTTGTCATTCTTTAAAATCCTGCCCATTTTTTAAAGATAAAACTTCACATACAGATTATTGAAGAGATTTATTGGGTTCTTAAGAAAAAAATGCTTTGTTGTGTTTTTTAAACAGAGACTTATATTAACATTTATGAATGTGATGTTATAGAATCAAACTCACAAAAATAGGCCCACATCAAGGCTTGTGTAAATCATGAAATAAGTGACTGTTGGAATGAGGATATGGCAAAAATTACTAGGGTTCAGGGTGGGGTGGGGAAGATGAAGCACTTATTGGATCTGTTCAGACAAAACAATTACAAAGTCATCATCGAAGTCCATCATATCTAAGGCAGAGGAACTGTCTTCCAAGTGTATTAATGTGGCCTGCATCAATGCTGTTTCCTTTCTTTCTTCTTTCCTTCCTTTCTTCCTTTTTAATTTTTTTTATTGTTGTTCTGTTACAGTTGTCCCAATTTTTCCCTGTTGCTCTCCCCTGCCATGCCCACCCCCTGCTCATCCAGTCAATCTCTACCCTGATGTCCCATTTCCATGGATAATTTATGCTTGTTCTGTAACTAAGCCCTTCTCCTTTCCTCCTATGCACCCTGTTTTCCTCCCTGGTTCCTGCCAGTGTGTTCCTTCTTTCCATGCCTCTGGTTCTATTTTGCTCATTTGTTTGTTTTGTTCATTAGGTTTTTCTTATAGGTAAGATCATATGGTATTTGTCTTTAGTCACCTGGCTTATTTCACTTAGCATAATGCTCTCAATTTCCATTCATACTGTCATGAAAGGTAGGAGTTCCTTCTTTCTTTCTGTTACGTAGTATTCCATTAAGTAAATGTACCATAGTTTTTTGATATATTCATTTACTGATGGGCACTTAGGCTGATTCCAGCACTTGGCTATTGTAAATAATGCTGCTATGAACATCAGGGTGCATAGGTTCTTTTGAATTGGTGTTTCAGGGTTCTTAGGGTATAATCCCAGCACTGGAATCACTGGAATCCCTGGATCAAAAGGCAATTCCATTATAGTTTTTAAGGAAATTCCATACTATTTCCACAGTGGCTGGAACACTCTGTATTCTCACTAACAGTGTAGTAGGGTTCCTTCTTCTCTACAATTTCACCAGAACATGCTGTTTGTTGATTTGTTTATGACGGCCATCTGACTGGTATAAAGTGGTATCTCATTGTGGTTTTAATTTGCATCTCTTTGATGGCTAGTGATGTTGAACATCTTTTCATATGCCTGTGGGTCCTCTGAATGTCCTCCTTGGATAAGTGTCTGTTCAGGTCCTTTGCCCATTTTTTAATTGGATTGTTTGTCTTCTTGTGTTAAGTCCTGTAAGTTCTTATTATGTATTGGAGATCAAACCCTTGTCCAAGGCATTGTTGGCAAATATGTTTTCCTATACAGTTGGTTACTTTTCACTTTGATGATGTTTTCTTTAGCTGTGCAGAAGCTTTTTAGTTTGATATAGTACCATTTGTTTATTTTTTCCTTTATATCCTTGCCCTAGAGGATATATCAACAAAAATGTTGCTGTGCAGGAATATCTATAATATTCCTGCTTATATTTTCCTCTAGGAAAATATACCTAGAGGTATAAATGTCTAGGACATTTATGGTATTGTGCCTTATGTTTAAGTCTTTTATCCTTTTTGAGTTTATTCTGGTGTATGGTGGAAGCTGGTGGTCTAGTTTCATTTTTTTGCATGTACCATTCCAGATCTCCCAGCACCATTTGTTGAAAAGGCCATTTTTACTCCATTTTATGCTCCTGCCCTCTTTATTGAACACTAATTGACCATAGAGACATGTGTTTATGTCTGGGCTCTCTATTCTGTTCCATTGATCCATAGGTCTATTATTATGCCAGTAATGTTTTGATTATTGTGGCCTTGTAGTATAGTTTGATATCAGGTATTGTGATTCCTCCTACTCTGTTCTTCTTTCTCAAGATTGCTGTGCCTACTCAGGGTCATTTTTGGTTCCATAATAATTTTTGAAATACTTGTTCTAAATCTGTGAAATATGCCATTGGTATTTTAACAGTGATTGTGTTGGATCTATAGATTGCATTGGGTAGTATGGTGATTTTAATGTTGTTTCTTCTAATCCATGAACACAATATATGCTTTTATTTGTTTGTATCTTCTTTGATTTCTTTTTTCAGTGTTCTGTAGTTTTCTGAGTATAGGTCTTTAACCTCCTTGGTTAAGTTTCTCCCTAGATATTTTTATTTTTCTTGTTTCTATAGTAAATGGGATTTCCTCCCCTAGTTTCTCTTTCTGATATTTCATTGTTGGTATACAAAAATGCCTTCAATTTCTGAATATTGACTTTGTATCCTGCTGTTTTACCAAATGCACTTATTAGGTTGAGTAGTATTTTGATGGAGCCAATAGGGTTTTCTGTGTACACTATCATGTCTTCTGCAAATAGTGACAGTTTTACTTCCCCCTTTCCAGTTCGGATACCTTTTATTTCTTTTTCTTGTCTGATTGCTGTGGCTAGAACTTCCAATACTATATTGAGTAAAAGTGGTGAAAGCAGATATCCTTGTCTTGTTTCTGATCTTAGGGGGAAAGCTTTTTGTTTTTGCCTCTTGAGTGTGATCTTGTTTGTAAGTTCCTCATATATAGTCTTTATTGTACTAAGGTATGCTTCCTCTAGTCCCTCTTTGCTGAGTGTTTTTGTCATAAATGGTTGCTGTACTTTAACAAATTCTTTTTTAGCATCTGTTGATTTGATCATGTGATTTTTATGTTTGATTTTGCTTATATGGTATATTATGTTTATTAATTTGTATATATTATGCCATCTTTGTATCCCTGGGGTGAATCCCACTTGATCATGGTGTATGATCTTTCTAATGTATTGTTGGATCCAGTTTGCCAAATTTTTTTGAGGATTTTAGCATTTATGTTAATCAGTGATATGGGCTTATAATTTTCTTTCTTTGTTGTGTCTTTACCTGGTTTTGGAATTATATAATACTGGCCTCGTAAAAAGAGTTTGGGATCCTCTCGAATGTTTTGGAATAGTTTGAAAAGAATAGAAGTTAGCTCTTCTTTGAATGTTCAGTAAAATTTGCCTGAGAAGCCAACTAGTCCAGGGCTTTTGTGGGCAAGAAGTGTTTTGATTGCTGCTTCAATTTTGCTAATTGTTAATTGTTATTGGTCAATTCAGGCTTTCTGATTTTTCTTGACTCAGTTTTGAAAGATTATATTTCTAGAAATTTGTCCATTACACCCAGGTTGCCAAATTTCTGGCATATTGTTGTTCATAGTAATTTCTGACAGTTCTTTGAAATTCTGTGGTATGGGATGTAGTTTACCTCTGTTTCCAATTTTATTTATTTGTGTCCTCTCTCTTTTTTCTTGGTAAGTCTGGTTAAAGGCTTGTCAATTTTGTTCATCTTTTCAAAGAAGCACCTCCTAGATTTATTGATCCTTTGAATTGTTCTTTCAGTCTTTATGTCATTTAATTCTGCTGCAATCTTGATTATTTCCTTCCATCAACTCTCTCTGGGTTTTGTTTGCTGCTGTTTTTCTAGTTCTTGTAGATGTAGGGTTATGCTGTTTATTTGAGATTTTTCTATTTTTTGGGGGGTAGGCCTGCATTGCTATGAACTTTCCTCTCAAGACAGCCTTTGCTGTGTCCCATAGGTTTTGGTCTATAGTTTGTTCATTTTCATTTGTTTCTAGAAATCTTTTTGATTTTTGCCTTGATCTCATTGTTAACTATTTGTATTTAATAGCATGCTTTTCATTCTTCATGAATTTGAATGTTTTTGTTTTTTCTTTGAGGCTGGTTTCTAGTTTCAAGTGATTGTAATCTGAGAAGATGCTTGATAGGATTCAGATTTGTTAAGGGTTGTTTTATGACCTGTCATGTGGTCTATCCTTGAAAGTGTACCTAGTGCCTTTGAAAATAATATATATTTTGCTTCTTTATGGTAAAAGGTTCTGCATACATCAACTAATTCCATTTGAACTAGAGTATTGTATGATGCCATAATCTCCTTGTTGATATTTTGCCTTAAAGATCTATCCATTGTCGACAATGGGGTATTAAAATCTGCTACTATGAGTGTGTTGCTCTCAATATCTTTCTTGAAACCTCCAAGATTTTCTTTATATATTCGGGTGCTCCTATGTTGGGTGCATATATGTTTATAAGAGTTATATATTCTTGATGGATTGGTTCCTTAAATATTATGTCTACCTTTGTTTCTTTTTATGGCTTTTGTTTTGAAATCTATTTTTGTCTGATACAAGCATTGCTACCACAGCTTTTCAGATCAGTTTTCTTGGAATATTTTTTCCATCCTTTCCTTTTTAAGCTTTGTAGATCTTTTGTTCTGAGGTGGGTCTTTTGTAGACAGCACATAGGCAGGTCATATTTTCTTATCCATCCAGCTACCCCATGTCTTTAGGTTGGAGCATTTATTCCATTTATATTCAAGGTTATTATTATTTTTAAGATTTTATTTATTTATTTAGAGATAGAAGGGAAGGGAGAGAGAAAGAGAGGGAGAGAAATATCAATGTGTCATTGCCTCTCATGCACTCCCTACTGGGGACATGACCCAAAACCCAGGCATGTGCCCTGGCTGGGAATTGAACCAGTGACACTTTGGTTCACAGGCTAGTACTCAATCCACTGAGCCCCACCAGATGGGGCCTTTTAAGATTATTATTGATAGTTATTTATTCATTGACATTTTGTCCCTTTGTTCTTGTGTTCCTCTTTCTTTCTTTTTTCTTCATCTTCTTACGGCAGTCCCTTTAGCATTTCTTGCAATGCTAGTTTGGTGGGGATGTGTTCTATTAGCCTTTTTATTTATTTATTTTTGTCTGGGAAGCTCCTTATCTTACCTTCCATTTTGACTGAGAGCCTTGTTGGGTAGAGTAGTCTTTGTTGGAGGTCTTTCTTCTTCATTACTTGGAATATTTCTTACCATTGTTTTGTGGCTTGTATTGTTTCTTTTGAGTAATCAGCTGAAAGCTTTATTGAGGTTCTTTTTATGTTACTAGCTGTTTCTCCCTTACTGCCTTTAATATTCTCTCTTTGTCTTTAAATGTTGCCATTTTTACTATGATGTATCTTAGAGTGGGCCTATTTGGATTAATCTTGTGGGACCCTCTGTGCTTCCTGGACTTGTGTGACTTTCTCTCATCAAATTAGGGAAATTTTCTGAAATTACTTTTTCAAACAGATTTTTCATGTCTTCCTCCTCTTCTTCTCCTTCTTTCATTCCTGTGACACAGATATTTTTACATTTCCTATTGTTCTCCTGCTCCCTTAAACTCCCTTCATTCTTTTTTAGTCTTTTTCATTTTTTTTGCCCTGTATGAGTATTTTTTCTACCTTGCCCTTCATCTTGCTTATTCAGTCCTCTGCTTCATGTAGCCTGCATTTAATTCCTTCTACTGTGTTCTTCAATTCAGAAATTGTATTCTTAGCTTCCTCCTGGCTCTTATTGATAATTTCTATGTCCTTTTACATGTTGATGTAGTTCACAGTAAGTTCCTTGTACCTTTCCTGTAGTTTTTTGTTTTGTAGTTTTCACTGAGCTCACTGATCTTCCTTATAGCCATTATTTTGAACTCAGCGTTTGATTGTTTACTTATCTTTTTTTCATTTAGTGCACCTTCTGCAGATTAATTCTTTCCATTCGAATTTTTTTATTGGCTCTTCATTTTAGATACTCCTCTTGTTTGTTTGTGCTTCATAAAATGATCTTCTTTGACTCCATGTCTTTATGGTGTGATCTCCTATGGTAGGAAACCTGTGAGATTCAGTGGTGCAGTCTCCTGGATCTCTTGAACCTGATGTTGTTGGGATGCCCTTTACGCTATTTATGTGAGCTCTGTGGGTCTAATTGGGTTTTGGTTGTTCTTGGGTCATTTTTTGGTGGGTTCCTCACTCCAGAAGAACACATCTTGGCTGACTGAGAGTTACTCTGCCCACCATGTCATGTATAGTATTGTGTAGATACACTCTTTTTTTTCTTTCTGGATTCACCTCTGGTGATGTTAGATGTGTCCCAGTCTGGCCTTAGTCTATTGGAGACTACCAGAGAGCTACTCACCCTTCCTTCCTTCCTTCCTTCCTTCCTTCCTTCCTTCCTTCCTTCCTTCCTTCCTCCCTCTCTCTCTCTCTTCCTTCCTTCCTTCCTTCCTTCCTTCCTTCCTTCCTTCCTTCCTTCCTTCCTTTCCATGCTTCCTTCCTCCTTCCTTCCTTCCTTTCTCTTTTTCTTTATATGAAGATACAGTTCTAAATTCAAATTAGAAGGCTGTACTATGACTTGAATTCTATGAGAGGAGAATGTATGGTGGTAAGGATCTTCTTTAATTAAATTCATTGGCCTAATCATCTTTGAAACTACAGCACACTATTGGAAATATCATTTAGAGATGTACCTGGTAGCCATGGCATAGATTAAACACTTTCAAACACATACAGAAAAAAAAATTAACAAATTAGATGGAGAGATACACATCAGACACAGTCTTGCGATTTTGACTTAACAATAAAAAGTTCACATACATGAGATAGAGAGGAAGAGGAGATAGGAAGGATGAAGAAGGAAGAGGGGAATGGTGACAGTTGGAACATTTTCTCATGCAAATATTTATTTAACAAACATTTCTTATGTAATTGTAATTGCAAGACTTTATCTAGGCATTGTGGTTATAAGGATGAATTACAATTCTCATATATATAAAATACTGTTTTAGTGAGAGAGAAAAATATAAACAATTTAAATTAGTAATAATAAGAGTAAAATATAATCAGTAATATACCACTGACTTACTTTGGAAAATGGAGGGAAGAGTAGACTTCCATAATGAGATGACAACATTTAATTCCATTTAGTACTTCTGAGGGCCTAATACAGCAATGGTCCTGGCTCTTTTCTAGGCTGTGTGATGGAGGAGTGGGATATAGTTCTTATCCACTAGGACCTTGTTTGAAACATCTTATTGAAAAAACTGTTAAGTGATATGAAGAAGAGGAATAAACTTAGGAAAGTTGTGAAAACTCATATAATTGGCACAAGGAGATGGATAAGACAATGATGGAAAATATAGATGAGCAGCCAAACCACATACAGGTTACCACTATTAAAATTATCGCATGGGAATTGAAGGAATCCTAGCCAATAAAAAGGTTCCTCTTCAAAGGTGATAGAGCTGTCTCTTCCAAGTCTTTCTTGTCTTGTTCCAGACTCAGTAACACCCTTATTTGTTACTCTCTTTTGGCAAAAATGTTGACCCCTAACAGAACACCAAGTCCTTTTTATTCTATTGCATTTTGAAAATTCAGACAAAAACTGAAGTAAATGTAAAGCATATATGGTATCTCCACTATGATTGGCAGTTATGCCAATTTTGACAAGACTGTCATTATAAAGTTAAAAAGCTAGATTTTACTCTGTTTCATAAATATTTAGATGAGTACCAAACTTTGGAGATTATTTTCATTAATTCTAGAGAAAGGATGGGAAACTGAATTTTTAAAAATCTTCTCATGGAAGGCTGATGATCAATTAAGAGTGAAACCATTATCCTAAACACAATCTTGGAGAAACAAACTTCTAGGCATCCAGTAGACAGAATGTTTCCATTTCCATTGATTTCACATCCTTTCTCTACTAAATAGGATATATTATATTATGTGAAAAGATTATGATAATAGTCAAATGTACAGTTTTGTCTAAATAATCTACCTTTTTATTGTTGTTTTAGAGCTACTTGGAAAGTAACACATGACTAAGATGCTCCGCACTAGGCCTAAGTTTTAAGTAGGCATAGCCACATTTTCAAGCTTATGTATTAATAAGAGGTGTTATGGTCTGAAGGGGTTTTCCTTGTGTAATGTTTCATATGCCAATATCATTCAGAAAAAAAGTAATAAATGATAGTCAAAGATGCCCTGATTGTTATTTACAGAATTGAAAATTGTATCCATAAAAAGTAAATAAAAACAACAAAGAAAAAAAATAAAACTGATATCTAAATCTTAAGCAAGAAAATAAATTTTTCCAGTGTCAACAAAGAAAATATACAATTTACAGTCCCTTGGTGCATTTGTGATACCTTAGACAGGGAAAATGAATATGATTTTCACTTTATTTTTTCAAATGTAAACTAAAGCACATAGCAATTTTCTTTCTATATTTTACATTTTTTTTTCAAAAAACACACTGTTCTAAACATGGCAAAAAGTACATGAAGTAGAAACATTACTAAATTTGGAAAATCTAGCTTTTGAATAAATTCTAACCTATATATCATTGAATACATTGTATTATTTATTAAAACATTTTCTATCTATGCTTGTGGTTTGCAGAATAAAGGATTCACCCAAAGATGTTCAGGTCTGAGACCCAGAAAAATGTGAATTACATATTTACATGGCAAAAAGAACTTCACAGTTGTTGTTAAGCTAAGGACTCTAAAATAGGGAGATTATCCTGGATTATCTTGGTAGCATCTATGTAATAATAAAGTTTCATAAAACTTGAAGAGGGAGGCAGGAGAAAAGTCAGAGCTGAGGCCAAAAGCAGAGCTTTGATAATGCAATGCAAGAAAGACTCAATCCACCAATCCCAGCTTTGGCTGTGGAAGATGTTCGTGAGCTAAGAAATGTGTGCATCCTCTAGAAACTGGTAAAGTAAGGAAAGGTGTAAGTGAATGCAGGTGCAGCTCTTTGCCACTTCAGAAGCCAGTACTTGACAGACAGATGCTAGTGTAGAAGAAAAAAGTTTACCCAAATACTGGTCGCCTGAGAAGACGGGATACTCATGCCTGAATGCCCATCTTGACATTTCAGTGCAGGCAGAAATGTTTATAGGGAGAGACACAGGACGCAGAACAAAAAAATAAAGGGAGGGAGTTGAAAGGTTCCCTATGTGCACATGAGAGCAGTCCATTCAGATAAGGCCAGTGATGGTCTGGTGTGCATCATCCTGGTTTAGGCATCCCAGCTTCACATCATTCTGACTTTATGTCATCCTGGCTCCATGGTTGGAGGTCAGCATATCTCTCAGTGCTGGGATGAGTGAAGTTTAGAGTCTCTATCTTTTGAAGTTAGTTCCTAGGATTCTTATACAAGTATGCTGTTGATCTAAAAAGTTACATATTAGCCAGAGTCAACATTTATAAAAACAAAATTAAAAAAATGGTGGGGTGGGTTAAATTTTGCTCTGTTACAAAGGGTTTTGCCCTTGAGGCTACTAATAGGAACATGACCTTGCTGGTATTTTAATCTTAGCCAAGTGAGACTGATGCCAAACTTCTGGCCTGCTAAACTGTAAAATAAAAAATTTGTGATTTACAAATTTAAATTTATAAAATAATAAATAAATACGCCAACACTGTGTGATAATGTGTTATAGCAACAATTGGAACCTAATGCAGACTTAGTATGTGAGAATGGTATATTATTGTGACAAGTATCTTAAAAATATAGAAGAAACTTAGGAATTGGGTAATGGGAAGAGACTGAAAATCTTCTGAAGAGCAAGATTAAAAAAAACTAGATTATATTAAAAAACAGTAGAAATATGGTTGCTAATGACTCTGCTAGTGATGACTCACTCAGAAGGAAGTGAAGAGCACAGCAGAGAAAACATTTGTTACTTTAGAGAATACCTAAATCATCAGACATGGAATGTCAGAACAAATGCAGACCTGAAAGACAGTGCTTGTGGAGGAACAAAAGGAAATGGAATACGTGTTACTGCAAACCGGAAGAAAGGGAATTCTGGTTTTATAGGTGTAGAAATTTAAAAGACTTAATGTTCTATCATTATGTAGAAAGCAGAATTTGTAAGTGATAAACTTGGATATTTAATGAGATTTGCAAGTAAAGTGTTGAATATGTGGCCTGATTTCCTTCTTGCTGCTTATAGTAAAATGTGAAAGGAGAGAGGAGAGAGGGAAACTAAGCAAAAAACTATTACATAAGCAAGAAAAACTAAACAAAAAATTAAAAGTAAGATTGATGATTTTGCTAATCCTTTGCTTACTTGAATGGCAAGGATATAATAGTTAAGAGAGTCACTTGAAAGAAACCATGGTCTTGAGAAAAAAGCGTATGATGTGTCTGGGCAACTTTTTGCTAATATATCAGAAAAATCAAAAGATCACAACACTCTGTTAGACAAAGGGCTCCTTGAAGAGATTAAATATGTGACTAATAGATCATCTCATGCATCCCAAGAGAAGAGAAAAATGGAGATGGGATCATTTAGGAAAACAGAAAATCTGTGCAGTGGTGTCTTCTTTAGTAGATCGAATCCTATGATCCTATGACACACGTGGGTGACCCATGATGTTCTTGAGAACTTTATTCCAGCATGAGAACTGCCAGCTTGGATTAGAAAAGACAGAGAGAATATAAAATGAGAAGGACTACCAAAATGCCACAGGTGAGAAACGAGCAGACAGATAACACTACTGAGCTGCAAACATCCATTTTCATAAAAAAAAAAAATAAGGAATGAGTCTGAAGTCTGAGGGTGAAGATTAGGGGGTGGACCTATAACCCACAGGAGATAATTCTTAAGCCTTAAAGGGAAATGGAGATTGACTGGATGGATTTTGAAATTACTTTGCACCAGTGACTTTTGTTTTCCATTTCCATTTGTTCTGAACCAGAATTTCTGTAATTGTTATCCTATGGCTGTATCACCATTATAGTTTGGGAGCAATTGACATACTTTTTGAGTTTCACAGACTCACAGATGGAAAGAAATTTTGCCTCAGGATTAATTGTACCCAGCATCTCACACATACTGAATTTTATGATTTTGATGGAACTTTTGAGGTAATGAGACTTATATAAAATTTTGGACTTTGAGTTAATGCTGTTATAGGTTGAAAATTTGAACTTTGGATGAATAAATGAATTTTGCATTTTCAATTACTGTGAATCTTTGGGGACCAAAGGGTAGACTGTAGTAGGCAGAATAACAATCCCCTTGCCAAAGTTGTCCAAGCCCTAACCCCTGGCATTTATAAATATATTACATTACATAGCAAAGGAGGATTAAAGTGGGAGATAGAATTATGATTCCTAATCATCTAACCTTAAACTAGAGAAATTTCCTGGATTATCAGGGTGGGCCCATTTGGAATCATACACATATTTAAAAATGAGAGATGGAGGCAGAAAAAGAGGGTTTAGAAGGAAGTGTGACTATGGATGATGTTACGTGAGAAGGAGCCAACTAGCTAAGTTGTTTCTTTGAAGCTAGAGCAAAGTGGACATGAGTCAATGAAAGTGAGCAACCTCTAAAGTCTAGAAAGGGCAACGAAACACATTGTTTCCTAGAGCCTCCAGAAATCAATATACCCTTTTGTCTCCTTGAACTTAGCCCAGTAAGACCATGTCAGATTTCTGATCTACAGAACTGTAAGATTATGTATGGATAAAAAGAAATATGTATTTCTTTTTGTTTTAAGCCTCTGAGTTTGTGGTAATTATATACAGCAGTGTATGAAACTAATACAATGCCATTATATAAAGGCTCACATAGAAGCATTGATAAATGAAGAAAGGCAAATTTGTAGTGACCCTCCATTGCAGATTTACATTCTTCAACAAATGCTTTATTGCCTAAAAGTTGCAGGATTGTCCTGTTCACTGCTGCTGTGATATGCATTCATTATCTTTGCTTGGCTTACTTTTTCACTGTTCTCTATATAAAGACAAAGTCCCAAATTCTGCACCTGCTCCTCTTACTGGCTGAAGTTTTTACTCTACTCATGTGAAGATTATGTGATAGAAAAGGAAAACAATGCTGACCCTATGTCAATTTTTTCTCTTTATATGATCATTTTTTGATAAATACTTTTTAAAAAATTTCATCAGTGAGCTTAAGTCATTACTTGATCTGAATACAAGAATGTGAATACAAATAGTCTTTTGGTGTTTGTGCGTGTGTGTGCATGCCTAAAGCACATGTTTTATTTGCATAGGTTGAGAAAACAAGACACATGTAATTTGTAATGTGGAGTCTTAGCTATAGAAGTCAAATGTTGCATGGCATAGTTCTAGAATGTCATATCAGTCAAGGGAGGACAGAAAGAAGTGTGCACACTGTTCAGAGTTCTCCAGTCACGATGTTACCTAATTCCCCTTCCCTTGCATTGCTGAACATTGGAATTAGAGAGTCAAAACACAGACTCACTGTTATGCCTTTCAATTAAACATCTAATGAGCTAGAATAATGACCCTTTCTCCTAACTGGTTGTAAGAATAATTAGATTTAAAAATACTTCACGCATGAATGAAATCACAGTGTTGCCAGTCAGAGAAATTGAAGATGAGCACCATACTAAATTTTGCTCACTCTAATAAAAGCCATTTTGCTGTATTGGTGATAAACATGAGAGTTGCAATATTAATCTTTGCTTGAATTCACTAAGATCTAGAAAAACAAGATAGAGATAGCTGAAATAGTCCTAGGACTGTGTGAAATATATAGAAAAAGTTATACTAAATATTACAAGGTGTTCTATTCTATAATAAAATTTTAATTAACAAAATTACTCAAATGTCAGCTTCTCATCTTTTGGATGTATTGAGACTTTGGAAGAACACATTTTTATTTAAAGCATTCTTGCCAGAGTCTTTCTGGATATATAAGAATTACAGTATTCAATGATAATCAGAAATCTTGGAGTCCCTCAAGAATCATATTTCTGGGTATAAATCTTAATCATACACTATTGGCCATAAAGAATTTAAAAGAAATAAGTATGTATGTTTATTGATTTTAGGAAATACTTGTAGGATGAGTTTTATTCAAAAGCCCATGTGCTTTCCTACAATGATTCCTACACTGATATGGTTAACTGAAATCCTTACCATTTTAGCAGTAGTTCTCTAATTTGAGAGGAATTGTGGGAATACTAATCTTCATTTTCTGTTATCTAGAAACACTAGTTTCCTAGAAGGTTAGGTTTTAAAATAATGTTTATTAGCAAGTACTTTAAAGAGATTCAAGGTCAGGGGAATACATTATTGTTGCATGTTTATCTTAGTTTACAATTACTTGTGAAATTGGAGGAGGTCTATTATAAGTTAGAAATATCTGGTACAGTCAGTGTTAGGGACAGATGAAGGAAGGCATTTATTAAATAAAACTATTTTTTTGTTATTTCTTGAAAATAAAAACAAAAATAACCCAAAATATCAAGGCTTGATACTAATTGTGCTCTTCAGTTTCAATGTCACTAATTAATATTTTCAACATTGAGAATTTAAGTTTCTAAGAGTATTTTCAATATAAAAACTTAATTTTTGTAGTCTCTGCCTTATCACTTTATTTGCTTTTAGACTATTTCTATCTGTCTAAAAGACAATTAAAGTGAAGAGTACAGTTCTATCCATTGAACATTCAAGGTAATAAACTACTTAAAAAATTTTATATCAAAAAATGGGGCAAAGCAACTTTATATTCAATTTCCTGATATGTTATCATTTAGGAAATAAGGACAATAACAAGCAAGTAACACATAAATACATACAAACAGTCAATACATGGAATATGTGAGAGGAATATTCATTGTTACTGTTATTTTCTTTTCAAACCAATAATTCTTTTCAAGTTATACCTCTATATAGTAGACAGAGCTAATATTTATTGAACATATGCTTTAAGTCTCCCCAAAATTAATAAAATATAATTTGAAAATATTCAGTAGTTCCCCTAATTGCCTAAGAATAAAGTCTTATATTTAAAGTGTCTGGGTATATGATATTTTAAAATTGCATTTGCTCTTCATACCCTTGAAAAGATTTGTCAAAACACAGAAATACTACTGGTAAGTGATGCCTTACTCTTGTTAAAGGCCCTGATTTTTTATTACTGTAAATCAAGAAATTTGTTTTACCCAATACACTTCTTTGTTTGGTTCAAATTTAGTTGTCAAAAGTTCGATATAGTAATTGCCATCTCTTAGTTCACAGGGCTCCAAGTGCTGTGCCATTCCTGATAAATCATACTCTCATATAGTAACATTAATTATTTCTGCTCTGTCTCATAGACATCAACATCAATTTTTTTCCCTCTCAGATTTCATCTTATGGTTGAAGTTCTCCCATTCATCATCCATTTAGAAATGACTGGGATTATATCATGAAATATTTTTATGATTGGCAGGCTTCATGGTGGCTATGACGAGGCAGCGGTCAGCAGAGACCTTGTGGATTTGCTTTCTCGGTTATGCTCCTGCCTCCAATAACTCACTGCCACATGATTCCTGTGCTGCAACTTTCAGAGGTCAGAGAGGTGACAGTATGTGAGCAGCAGCAAGCCTAATTTCTAGATCATCTTCTCCATAGTCCTTTTGTCCTTTTTTCTGGTCATACTGAGGCCACCTAGAAACAAAAAGCAATAGCAGGCGTCAGTTCTCCAGGGCCACTGAAGTTTACCCAAGGTCATAGCTAGTGTGTAGTGGAACTTGTTAAAAAGCTTACATGTGAAGAGATAGCTTCTGGAGTAGAAACTATTTATCTGTGGGAATCACTCCAGCACTCTTAACTAATCTCTAATGATCAGTTCCTGGGCAATAGAAGCAGCCCCTCACCATGGATTTCTCATTGGCAGTCTCTATGCCAGAGGCATCCATCAAGGTAAACATTGACTGGAGTAGGGAGTAATTTCAGAACTCTCAACATAAGTGTCCTCCACAGATGTGTTAACCTGAAATTGTCTCTTCTGAATCTCGAAGAAGGAAGTTTTTGTGAGGGTTGTGGATATCAGCCTAAATTAAAGTTAGTGTTGGTTGGTGCTTCTATTCTGAACTCTGCTTGTCATTGAACTTGTAAGATTCATTACCTCTGGCCCTCAAAGTTGAAGTAAACAGTAAAGATACATTGTTAGTGCTGAACTTTTAAATTGATTACATTTTGATGCCTGTCCTAAAACAAAAGTCATTTAACTTGATCATGTCAATGCAAACTATATCACAAGAGGAAAGCTTGAACATTTTTACATAAATGGAATGTTTCCCCATGTGAATGTTACTATTATTTCACAGATGTTTTCAACCTATATAGGCTGGTCAGTGTTTTCCCCTGCTTTTTCTTTGGTGAAAACTAAATGGAGAGTATGCTTTATTATGGGCAAAATGCTGTGTTATATTCTTACACAGAGTTTTTCACCTTAGCTCCAATAATCTCTTTATAAGAGCAGTGAATTCAGGAAGAGACCTGAAGGGTCTCCAATTGTCTGTACACATTTCCGGGGTAAGAATGAAAAGCAAGTGAGTTTTGCTCAACTCCTTACCTGATGTTATTCTTTCATTCCAAAACTTAAATTAAAATACATGTTAATTGTCATCACAAATTCAACAGACATATTTGATATCCATTTATCCACAAAAGTACTCTGAGCATTGCTTTGCTAGTCATTCTGAAATACTCTTCAACTTATTTTTTCAAAGTAATATCTGCAACATAAAATATTCCTTAGAAAATGTAATTGAGTCTGTGAAAGAATTGAATAATGATTCCTGTAGATGAAATCTAATTTCTCTCTATCTCTGTGCCATACTGTTACTCTCTTTGATATAGTTCTTTTTTTTCTGAATCCTTTTATACATTAAATTCTAACTTCACTTTTGTCCCATAAATGCTCACTCAAGGGCAGCACCTCTCTATTGGTCCATGAACTTTAGCTAAGGCTTTATTAGGACCAGACCCTATCATTTCTCAAACTGGTTATCTGAATAGGTATTCAATACACAATTATTGACAAATTAATTTCTGTATTAATTGTTACTTTTTTAAAAGCTTATTTTAAACATTGGAAATTGTATATATAATAGAGTAATCGATGACTGCTGGTGAGGAACAATGATTGTCTCTAGTCTTATCTTAAAATGTAGAGACTTTTTTATGGAATAAATGCAATGCAAAAAATGCAAATTTTCCAAAACCTAACATTTATTGCTGTATATCATCTAGCCAAATCTATATCACTGCCCTCAAGGAGCTATAAGACAGCAACATTACCATTTTTCCTTTGTTAAACAATGAAAAATAGACCATAACAATCCAAAAATAGACCCAACCTATAGCAGGTTTTAAAATCTTTGACATATAGCCTCTGCCTTTTATGGATTTTCTAACTTTCAAAGTAACAGGGAGGATCAGCTGAGACCAACTTGCCCGAGCTGGGAGATATTACACTCCTTGACAACAGATTTTCTGCAATCTCCTGTTTGAAAGCCTTTGAGGTTCTCGCAGTTAACCTTTCAGCAGCAAAACAACCCTGATGGAGCCCCTCTGACACCCAGCAACTCACAAGAGCATGCAGGCTTAAAAACTCCCAGGTCTGGCAGTGCAAACTACAATTTATGATGTGGGGTGGAGTTTCCTATCGCAAACAGCAAGGAAACACTATTCATCTCAAACATATACAGTCCAAACCTCCATTTCTCTTTCAGTAATCACTTTGCAGAAAATGTCTTCTTTGGGAATTTGAATTTAGTTGCTGAATAGAAAAAAGTTGGGAGGATTTTAAATGCATTCTGAAATTTTATTCTGGCAAGAGTTCCTGAGGTTTTCATTTTCTGTTTAAATTACCTTTTTTTCTTTACCTTCTTTAAGAAAAGATAAAATGTTGTCAAAAGAATGATGTAAAAAGAGTGAATACCTCTTTGTAAGTGTGGGCAAAACATTCAACATTTCTGCCTGGCTGGTATAGCTCAGCGGATTGAGCGCAGGCCTGCGAACCAGAGCATCACAGGTTTGATTCCCAGTCAGGGCACGTGCCTGGGTTGCAGGCCAAGTCCCCAGTGGAGGCCATGTGAGAGGCAACCCCACACTGATGTTTCTCTCCCTCTCCTTCTCCCTCCCTTCCCCTCTCTAAAAATAAAAAAATAAATAAATAAAAATAAAAAAATTCAACATTTCTGTAAAGAAGGTTTTACTCAACTAAATATTTAATGCATAAAGAAATATTTTGATGATTTCAAAAAATCTAAAATGATGCCAATACTTTTATTTCAAAGATCATCACCCTTAACTTATAAGGGGTAGGTTTCATGATCCTTCTGAAATATTGTCCATGAATTATGGATAAAATTAATTTCTAACACCTATAACCAATCTCTCTGACTCAAAAATAAAAAAAAAAGCAACCACATGGAAGGAAGGGAGGGAGGGAGGAAGGGAGGTAGGGAGGAAGAAAATATCACTGCTTGGCAATTAAAGAAAAATGTTTGCTGTCTATGTATAATTGGATAATGTTTTCTATTTATCATAGGCAGAGTACAACTGTTATCAAATTATGACTAATGACTTGTTTTGTTATTGTTTATTATTTCAAAAACAAACAACTAAAATGTTTTCTTTGCATAATTAGATAAGAGTTTGAACTCTATGTATTTCCTTCATATCATCTATATTAAGCATCTCTCTAGACAGCAAGTCTTTATTCCGTAGCATGATCACTTAAATATAGGCTCATTTTTTTAGAATAAGGTGGTGAAGGTGAAATAAACAATATTTACTTTGGCTCAGACAGACCTAATTTGCATCCTGGTATTATTATTACTATTTTGATTAACAGTTTTATTTAAGTTTAATTGCCTTTTCTAAAATTCACCTATTTTTAGAGTACAATTTAATGACTTTTATCCTTACAGAGTGGTCCAATTATCACCACAATCTGATTTTAGAACATTTCCATCATCCCCAAAAGATAGCTCATTCCCAATTACAGTCACTCCCCATTTCCACCTCACTCCTTGGCAACCACTAGTCTACTTTATATCTCTATAATTCATAGTATTAATAACTCTCTTTCAAAGATATGAACATTGTCATTCATAGAAGTTAAGCAGCCCCAAGAAAAAATAACAGAAAATCCAATTTTACACGTAGGTATTACTTGTGGAAACCCATATAAAACAGTCCCTGCTATTTTTCCTATTGTGCAAATTAGGAAAGTATAGTACAGGAAGGTGAAGTAACTTTAGCAAAGTTACACATTTAGAAAATAATGAAAGACTGAGCTTTAAAGATAAGACAGAGTTCCTTTATTCCTGATCATGGTGCTATATGTTAAAACCGATCACTGTAAAAGAACGTATGACAGAAGAGAGAGGTTTAATGCTGTGACAGTCCTATCCTTTAACAATGTATTTTTTAATAAAATAGTTTGAGCACCAGTTACATACAAAGCATTATGATAGATATTGAAGAGAAATAGTAGTAAAATGCTCTAAGGTATTTCTCAACAGAGAATGCAGCGGGATAACTACTCCCCACTGTGATGGATGAAGATGGAGACAGGAGCAGAGTAGGTGACTGGCTGGCTAAGTGTGTGTGGGATTAGCACAGAGGCAGTCAGCTGGGAACCTGCAGAGGAAGTTTTATTATAATAAATGCCACTTTAAAATCAAATCCCAGTAGCACATATTATTAAAAAGCTAGTATGCTTTTGTGAGGCAGGACGGGTGGCCAAATGGGGTTGCTGGGGGTTAAGAAGGTAGTTCTAAATATTTTAACATCTTAACAAAGTAATGGAAGAATCATTTCTATATTTAAATTAAAAGAGACATGATAGTGTAATGTGAAAACTAAAGTATGTTTAAACTCCATTTCTGCATTTCATGCACCCTGAATTGTCTTGCTGGTCAATTGGCAAACCACCTTTCATTCAGCAAACATTCATTGAACTCCAACTTGGAATATGAAGAGGTTAAGATGTATTCCTTGCCACAACAAGGGTTCAAGTGCAATTAATCTTTCCACTCACTGTAGAAAGTAGAATAGACACAAGAATATTCAAAAGAAGCCTTCTTCAGTTCTGTAGTAGTAAGTAAAGATTATCAGAAAAAGCATTATCTGAGCTAACTTTTAAAAGTTCAAAAAATATAAAACCCAGACAAATTCATAATTTCATGGCCCATTTTATAATTTTATCTGTGTGTGAGATAATGTTCTAGAACCTGAAAAGTATTATTTTTATATAAAAAATTAGAAAAAGCTGTGTGAGATGTACTAAGGGCAATGCAAAGCTAGATTAATAAAGCACAAGATCCTATTTACTTAAAATTATAAACAGTTCTGAAATCTGTACCATTTCCCATTTTCCCCAGCAGCAGTCAGTATTACTAGACTTTGGTATGGATATGAGCATTTAGGAGAAATATTAATCCGTTTCCCCTTCACTCCCTGTTTCCTTGCACATAGGAAAATTTGCATTTCCGTTGCCATAGACCTTGGGCTTTTCAGGTCACTGAAACACACTCTACTGATTTCATGGCTCTGATCTCTGATTGCTTGGGCTCAGGCAGTGCCTTCATACACAAGTGAAATAAGAAATGGTTATTTCCATTCAGGCTTTTAAAATCAGAACTAGAAATAGGGATTGGGGTAATTAAGGTATAATGTTCAAAGAAGAGAAGTATATGAGGCAATAAATAGTGGTTGAGGTTGGTTAAACACCAAAATGAACAGCGATGTTTGATAACCACTAAAGCTATTTATGGTAAATATACTCCTAAACCATGAACATTAGTCCCATTAGATGACAGGATTTAAAAAGCAATAAGAAACCATAAAAAGTTAAACATGCAATTTTCTTTCTTTGTGAGGGATATGAAAATGCTGAGTTGTACATTTTTTTACATTGACAATGCATTTAGCACATAATTTAGGTGAAAGGTAACATAGTATAAACAAAAATATTTATTGGCAATAGAAGGATATTAAATAGAAAATAAATTACTGGGTCTGAAATTATCATAGCTTGGGGAAGGGAGGTATGCTGGGGAGAAGGAAAATATTCAAGGAGATCTAAATTTCCCTCATATTAATTTTGAACAATTAAACAACTCCTAATAATAATAATCTTATGCATTTTGACTATTGAAAGGACCAAAATATCTTAGCAAAGACAAAGATACAGATTATAGCAATGCCTAAAATTTATTTCATCAATGCTTTCTGATGAATATACAAAGGAACTTTAGGTAATATTTTTGTTTATCTGTTGTTTTTATTTATATTTGTGTTTGTTTTCTACTCTGTCACTCCCCTACCCAGAATAAAACTTAAATACCTTTGTATTCCATTCCACCATCTCCTCAGGTTGCCTAAACTTTCCTAATAGACTTATACTCCTTCATATTATATTATGCTGTTCTTTCCAAACTTCAATGATACAATATTTTACAAGTTGGCATGATGGGCATAACTAGCTGTATAATTAGGGCAGAATTATTTAATACAAATTTTTTTATGCCTAAAGAAGTTTTGGTTTGCCTTTCAAACTTCTAACATCATGTTCTTTCCTTTAGTCATGTTCCATGAGACTGATCAAAGATAGTTGGTTTCTATAGCATTTGCAATAACAGAGAGTCTAAATGGTGTTTTCTTGTAGGAAATAAGAGCACAAAAATCAGTTTTCCTCTACTGCAAACACCTCTAAAAGTTAGGAAATGCTGCACCATATAAGTCACTCAAATAAAAACTTTTAACAAAGCCTTGCAGTACTAGCGGCCATCATTTTGCAGCCAACTGTTGGTGGGTAATAAAATGTGAGGTGAGCTGATTAAGTGGACACTTTGGATAATGATACGAGTTATGTGCCATTCGCATCCACAGTTGGAGAATGGTCACGATTGATCTTAGGCTTCAGTGCAATGGTGCAAACATGGGGAGTTCTTGAAGGCCCTGGATATATGAAAAAATCTGCTGTAATAGTTGAAGGAGCTGGAAAAATAACATATTTAAGGCTCAGATATCTATATGGATTAATTAAACAATCAATTATAATTCCAGGAGTCCCCATGCCTTCTGCTAATTATTATGTATCTTCCCATTACAGGTTTTTATTTGTCCTTAATAGTTATCATTTCTCCAATACTAGTTTTCAGAATCTGTAAACTGTATGATGAGCTCTTCCATGTGCTATTAGATTTCTCAAATTACAATATTGTTCAGGTCTCAATTTAAATTTTCCCACTGCAGAAGGCTGTCCTACCCTTCCATCCCAAGTTTTGAGCACAATAAAACAACAAGCACAATAGGGACAAGTTCACAGATACAGAGCAGTCTGACAACTGAGGGGTGCGGTGGAGAGAGGGAGAAAAATGTGGGAGAAAGAAAAATGAAAAAGGGGAAAAAGAAAAATGAAAAAGGGGAAAAAGAAAAATGAAAAAAATGAAGGAAAAACTCAGGGGCAAGGACAATAGTGTGGCGATTGTATGGGGGTGTGGGGGAGGTAGAAGAGGGCAAAGGGAGGATAAATGGTGAGGGAAGGAGACTTGACTTGGGGCAGTGAACACACAATACGGTGTCCAGGTGGTGTGTTGTAGCATTATGCACCTTAAACCTGTATAATTTTGTTAGCCAGTGTCACCCCAATAAAAAGGATAAAAACAAAACAAAAAGAAAAAAGAAACAAAAGCAAAACAAAAATAAATTTCTCCCTGCCTACTATTCTATATACCAGCACCCTGTTTGCTTCATATTACTTCTGGCTATTTGTAAATATGTTCATCACCCCTTCTCTGCTTGCCTCTAGACTGTAAACTCTGCAATGGAAACTCTTCTGCCTTCTTCTCTTTACGTGCCTAGCAGTCAGGATAGGTTCTGATGCCCACCAGTGGCATAATGTGCATTTGGTGAGAGAAGGATGGAGTGAATGGTGTTTTTCTCCAGCACAATAAGCTTGTTTCTATGGCTCACTAACTCTAGAGATAGGATTTGAGTTACTTGTAAAATTCGCTGATGTGAAACATGGTATTTTTTAAACAAGAATATGTAAAACATTCTAAATTTTAAGGAAATCTGACCTTAAAAATTCATATAATATTTTTGTGTAAGTCGTGTCAGAGAGAAAAACTGGTCACACAATCTTAAATTTGAGAGTTTATTAATTTAGTTTACAATTTAGTTTAGCATATTAATTTAGTTTAATGCAAGTTAATATGTTTTTATTCCAAATATTAAATAAAATGCACTCTGTGTTGCATAGAAAGATGAAGACAAAGTCCACTTGCTGTAGGAGCTTCCAGTCTGGTGAGGGGACCTGACTTTTACATATACAAAACAATATAATACAAGTCATAATTTGACTGCATGTCATCAGAAATGCATATATAAGGAATTATAATCATGTGACTTGGAATCTAAGGAAAGTCAGAGTTAAATCTAGTATCCCATCATTCTGTACAATGCCTACTATTTTAATTTTATTCTGTTCTGTGTTTTCTTTAGGGAGAGGACAAATTAACATAAACATTTGTGTCTAACTGGATTTTACATTGGCATCCACCAATACGTCATTTCTTCATAAAACTTATTACTCATGAGATAAGGACCAGAATTTCAATATCTTTTCCTATCTTAGAAGAAGTATTTGCCTTTATAAAAAAATCTGTAGTGAAATAGAAACAACAATATCTAATGCTCCAACCATCAGCTTAAACTGCAATTTGGTGTTTCTCCTCTGAATGAACTCTTGACCATCCTTCAATTATCTGCTCATATGTAATTTTCTGGGTTACACTTTCCTAATGTACCTACTACCCAACAGAACACTGATTAGCTGTGCTCTTATCTCTGGTCTTGGAGGGCACTTTGCCAAATTCGTAACTGCGCTTACAGATCCTGACTTACTAAATGATAATTGTGACTGGACCCTCCTTGTCAAAACAAGATATCCAGCAACTGATCCAGACTGAATTACCAGAGACGGGTCAGTAATTATTTACAGAATTAATAAATGAACAGTGGATTTTTTCATAACAACTTTAAAGATAGTGCTTTTCAAAATTATGAGTATTCCCTATAGTAATATGGTTATATTTTTATGCATCAAAGGAATTTAGCATGCAGATCTGCAATTGTACATATTGGTACTCCAGGTTCAGCAGGTAAAATAAATGTGCCCCTGCAAATCTTTGACTTTCCATTTTATATCTATAATCTTCATTTGTCCATGGAAATAAAAATAAGAAAAAGACCTGCTTTTTAACACTGGAGACTAGGAGTGTTACAGCAATGATTCTTTGAACTAATCTCTGCTGTGCTCTCTTATCCCTAATGATTATGTGAAAGAAATAGTTATGCGTGCTTCCAGAATGCTGAGTCAAACAAAATAAACAACTTTTTAAAGGGAACTTGCTAATGCCACAGTGATGTAGTCTTTTACTATTTACTGTATTTTATAGGCCCAGTTTGTCTAAATAAATATCAGAATCCTGTCAAAAATAATGCCATATATTAGTTTCTGATATTTGTAACTTTCAGACATTGCAATTAACATAACACTGTTTTCACTGTGTCCCTGTGAAAGAAACAAGGAATCTTATTTATTTCAGTTGGTCTTTATCCCATGGGCTGGAGCACTTTTTCTTTTGTCTTATGGTACATTTAGGCGACCATCTAGAAAGCTGGATTTAAGATTTAAGTAAGCTTTAAATTTGACTCCTTTTGTATATTCATTAACTTCATGCGGACAAAGCAGATGGTCACTTGTATACTTGCTTATGTGTTTATAAAAAAAATCAATTAGCACTACGCCTGTGGAGTTACTACCCTTTTCCTCCTTAAATTCTCATCAACGAATGTATTGATAGAGTCAGCTTTTGGCACATGGAAATTCCCATAATTGTGAGTAAGCCAGGGGTCCTCATACATGTTAAGGAGGCTTGAAAAGAGTCAAGGAAAGCACAAGGGAGACAGAGAGAGGGAAAGGGCAGATCGTAGTGACAGATAAAAACAGAAAGGGGTCCCATGAGCACACTTGGGCATCTGCCATTAATTCATGAGGAGGAGCACTTTTTCAGCAGTTCCTAAGGAGGGTGAAGAAAGGGATCATTGGCTGGACTGCATCTAAAGCATTAAAAATGCAGGAGAATAGTGTGTGCAAAATTCGGATCACTGAGGTGCATGCAGAAAACTGCAGCTGATGCAAGTTGGTCACTCATCAGGCTGTCTTGGGTCAAAGGAGAATTGAAGCAGGATCTCTGTTCAGATTTTCCGGCATGGTTTGTTTTTGTCATTAATCAGCCGGCCACTGGGGCTTGGGCAAAGAGCCTGCCTGGCTCTTTAAAATGTGTCCTGGCTCTGAGACCTCAGGGAAAATGTTTAGAGAGGTCTAAAATTTGACTTTTGGTATTTATTTATTATTTTATTTAGATTTATAATCATGGAAGACTTGTGGGTGTTTCTTTACTCTAGGATTAAAAAACAACAACAAAAAGCATGTAATTCTTTTTTTTTAACTTTTTATTTTAGTTGTTGTTCAAGTACAGTTTTCTGACTTTTACTCCCATCGCAGTCCACCCCCCTAGTGCTCCCCTCCTTCCTCCCATTTCTGCCCCTCTTAGTTTTTGTCCATGTGTCCTTTATACTTGTTCCTGTGACCCCTTCCCCTTTTCCCCTGAAATTCCCTCCCCTCTCCCCTCTGGTTACTCTCAGCCTGTTTTCTATTTCAGTGTCTTTGGTTATATTTTGCTTGCTTGTTCAGTTTGTTGCTTAGCTTCCTGTTAAAGGTGAGATCATATGGTATTTGTCTTTCTGGCTCATTGGTACCACCTGGCTCATTGGTACCACCTGGCTCATTTCACTTAGCATAATGCTTTCCAGTACCATCCATGCTGTTGCATAGGGTAGGAGCTCCTTCTTTCTTTCTGTGTGTACATGTACCATAGTTTTTTGATCCATTCATTTACTGATGGGCACCTAGGTTGCTTCTAGCACTTGGCTATTGTAAATTGTGCTGCTATGAACATTGGGGTGCATAGGTTCTTTTGGATTGGTGTTTCTGGGTTCTTAGGGTATAATCCTAGCAGTGGAATTGCTGGGTAAAAAGGCAAATCCATTTTTAGTTTTCTGAGAAAATTCCATACTGTTTTCCATAGTGGTTGTAGCAGTCTGCACTCCCACAATGTGTAGTAGGGTCCTCTTTTCTCCACATCCTAGTCAACACTTGTTGTTTGTTGCTTTGTTTATGATGGCCATTCTCACCGGTGTGAAGTGGTATCTCACTGTAGTTTTAATTTGCATCTCTCTGAAAGCTAGCAATATTGAGCATCTTTTCATGTGTTTCTGGATCCTCTGTATGTCCTCTATGGAGAAGCATCTATTCAAGTCCTTTGCCCATTTCTTAATTGGATTGCTTGTCTTCTTAGAGTGGAGTCGTGTAAGTTCTTTATATATTTTGGAGATTAAACCCTTGTCTGAGGTATCATTGCCAACTATGTTTTCCCATATGGTTGGTCCTCTTTTTACTTTAATGCTGTTTTCTTAATTCTTAAGAATTTGTTTGATTATTTTTAGTTGCTTGGTTCTTTATTTGGAAAAATTTAAAGATAAAGGAAAGGAGTTTTCATTTAAAATAGGTATAATATTTAAGTATTCTAAGAAAGGCCGTGAGAAGTTTATCACATTTGGCATTCTCCTCCAGTGTAAGAAAGGGAAGAAAGAGATGTCATTGTCACCATCACACCGTAACTGAACTGCTTGCCTGTGTGTAAGCAATATAGTTACAGTTTCAACAAGCACTTCTATTCCCATAATTTTGAAGTCTTCTGACCAATGTAACATTACCTAGAACACGTAACCTCTATCCATGTGGCTTTAAAAATATTTCTAGATCTGTAAACCTAACCAAAGAGATGTTAGGCTGAGTGATATCTGTCTTCACAATTCCTCAAGTTGAAATTGGGTAAAACTGCAAATTTCTCATTCTGCCTATCTTGGTCTTAAAATCAATTGCTTTCTTTCCAATGTTATTAATTTTTACAAAAACTAGCATTAATTTTATTATTAAAAAGTACCTCTGATAAAATAGAACTCTATTAAGTAAACAGTATTAACTCTGTAATTATCTTTTCTTTGGTTTATGCACATAATAACATAGTCTTACATATTTAAATATATTCTGGATAATAATACACATGATATTCTGCAACTGAAATTTTTTTCTCAACAATATTCTTGAATATTTATCTGTCTCTAAATCCAGAGACTTACATGCACTTTTAAGGGCTATATAGTATTCTATTATATGAATACATTTCAATTATTCCTCTATTCATTGCCAATTAGGTTTCTCTCTTTTATTAGACATGTTTTAGCAAGTTTGTAGCAAATATAATACAAGATTATATGTTATATACCACTGAGCAATTGTGTATTTTTGTTTTCTAGATCTGAAAAGTAAAACTGTATACATACTGAGCATTGAGAAGTCTGCCATGGAAGCTCCATTGCTAAATTGTTAAAATTCCATATTTAAGAACTTGGTCCATCTGAACCAAATTACTCTGCAGAAATATTGTGTCAATATGTAACTCCACCAATATCATATTTGACTGTCCGTTCCCCTGCACTGTCACCAACAACATACTGTTCAAGAGGAGTCTTCATAGTACACTACATGGAAGCACTACTTCACACTCCCCTATTTCCCTAACCCTGCTCTCTCCAAATGTCCATATTCTCATTCACGGGTAGTCCCAGAGGATAAACTTAGTGTCTCTTTGTAGTCTTAAGTGCTTTAGTTTTTGTCTTCTTCCTACCTCTACAATTTTTTGATGACACTTTCCTTACATAGCATTTCTTAGGGCTATATGTTTTGTTAGTATTTTTCTTTCTCATGGGGGCACTGAGAATAAACTCATATATTTTTGGCATATATTTATTGTTTTAGCAGACTTACCCATCATGGTGAAAAAAAATAATATGAATGAGGTGAAATTTTGGGAAGTCTCTAATTTCCTATATAAAAATTTATTTTGAAAGAGAGTTCGTGGGAATATGGCTGCCTCAGAGCCAGGTGTGAACACTCTCTAGTAGTGTGCGCAATATTTTGTATATGTATGTTTGGTGAGTAGAGGTGTTTTTTCCTACCTATGGGCTAACTTGTTCAATTATTTATTTGGCCAATTGATAAGAATAGCATTTTTTTGATTGGCCAAATAAAGTATTTGTATCATTAATATATTGTATTTAATTGAATAGAAATAAAATAGCCAATAAGTTTATTTGGTACAGATTCTTTTAAGCAAAGATAGAATTGTAGAAAATGTTTTTATACTTTCTTTTCATTACTTATTGAGATTGGCGATTGATATCTTCTGTACACAAAAGGAAGAACATTTATTACATAATGGCAGATGTCAATATAATGTTTTCAGTAACTTTTTTTTTTTACCTACATGCAAACTGGAATGTAAGATTGTATATCTAGATTGAAATTATTAGAGGTTTCACATGATAATATTCTTATTACAGCACTAGGACTTATTATTCTTATATGAAACTGATGAGAAATGCAACATTCTTTACTAGTTTATTGGTAATTACACACTAGTACATATGAGATGTGTGTTATATATGCACACATGTACATGCACACACAAAGAGAAAGATTACATTTAATTATGTAGTTCAGTAGGAAAGAACTGTCAGGAACATGAAAAATATGAGCAGTCTAATAAAGAAAAAAAAAACTATGTTGAAGTCTTTGGAGTCCATACTGAAAAAGAGAATAAATACTCTTCATAAACCATGTAAGTTTATACTTTCTGAGTTTCCAGTTTCCTCAGTGATAAACCTCAGTGACAGAGCAGGCATTGGCAGATGGAAGTTAGGTGGGCTTATGTAAAATGTTTTATCTATGACAAGAAGACCCAGAATAGCAGTCTGTAGCTCTTTATTTTCATCTTTGTACTAGTAAAAAGAAGTTTCCACGATTGTTGCCTATTCTTACCTGATTGAAGATAGAATGGGTTTTAGATCACATTAATTGAATCAGTGTTTCAATAAATCAGCTCTTGCCCTGGCTGGCGTAGCTCGGTGGATTGAGTGCGGGCTGCGAACCAAGGGGTCGCAGGTTCGATTCCCAGTCAGGGCACATGCCTGGGTTGCGGGCCAGGTCCCCAGTGGGGGCCATGTGAGAGGCAACCACACATTGATGTTTCTCTCTCTCTTTCTCCCTCCCTTCCCCTCTCTAAAAAAAATAAATAAATAAAATATTAAAAAAAAAATAAATCAGCTCTTGTCCATCTGTCTTTCTTCTGAATATTTAATGTAAACAGAGTGGGCAAGCAGAGAGCTCATCTTTAAAGCAGTAGGTGAAATCTTCTCTAGGTGATTTAGCAATTTTGAGAATTTTGAAGTGTTCTAATAGACTGGAAGTGGAGAAACTATGTCAGCAGAAATGCCACCACATGCTGATATAGCCACTTAATCTAAGATCCCTAGGAGAGCCCAGTATTGGCAGATACTTTTATTTTGATGTAATCTGATAGTGAATAGTTCATATAACATTTGACATCCCGGTTGCCATCATATTTTGTCTTGAATGTGAATCCTGTCCTGAGGTTATATATATGTTGAGGTTCTTTGATACCTTTGTAAAAGTTGGAATACATTTATGGTAGGATGGGTGGATGAAAGCTATACCGAAGAACAGTGGAAATAAGATAAAGAACATACGTCAAGAGAAAAATATGATGTGATTTCTTTTAAAAAGCTGTGTGCTGGTAGAAAAGCCTATTATTTGCATATACTAACATACAGAAAAGTTCAAATTTTCTAATACTTGCTATCTTCCCTTTTAGTCTTCTCCTGATCAGTTGTTCTTGCATTTACTACAAAGATGTTTTATTAAGAAAAAACACTCATTTTAAAAAAATTACCTCTCTTTCTGGATTTCTTAAATACAGTATCTCCATAAGTTTACTAAAATAATCTTTGGTCAAGTATATGACATTAGAATCAGGTAAATCCTTTAAAATATTTAGAAACTAAACATATTGTCACAGTTCAGTAGAATAGGTAATTAGTCAGCTACATTAAGTGTTTTGTTTTAAAACAGGTACTTATCAGGTCTGATAATTTATAGTTTTATAGCTTTAGGTTTTTCAATAAAGGCAGAGAATCTTCTCTTTACTGATCCATTGCAAATATATTCATCTTCTGATTATGCTGTTTTCATTGCCAAGTTCTGACTCAACTAAGACCATAAAGTTCTTCAAGTACTGCAGAATCACAGCATCTGCCTTGAAAATAGAGGATGTTAGAGGAACTTTCCATAGTATCAAACTTCAGCATGAAATGTCATTTTCTAATGGACTGCAGGCTGACAGTTGTCAAAGGAGGGTGGAGGGATTGAGCAAACAATAATAAAAAAAGATGAATTCTAAAATAACATAAATGAAAATCAGATCCATTTAATAGCAATAATATATGATTTGAGTTAGTATAAAATATAAATAAACAATTCAATTTTTAGTGGTATGTTTGTGCCAAAATATTTTATAAATTGTCAAAAGCTATTGACTATATCAGTAATATTTAAGGTGTTTAGAAGTCATTTACATAACAGACAGAGTTTCATCCTTTCTTTTAAGAAAAATGCTCAGAAAACACTTTTTGGTAATTGTTGAAGCTGCAGAAGTAGACTAAGTAAAGATCAGTTAGTTATTTGCAATTCAATCCTTGTGAGTAAAATTGGGGTACTTCAGCAGATCTGGGAAACTTTGGGAAATAATTTCACAATGGTAAGCAACAACATACAAAATGGCCATTCATGATAGCAGAATACAGGCACAGTGGAAGTTCTGAATTTTGGCTGCTCTTTTAATAATTGATGGTAAAACATTTCTCATATTTATGTAGGCCTCAGGTTACTCTGAGAAGGAAATGGCTATAACATAGAATCCCAGAGTTTCAGTAGCTGGGCACAACAATTATGTATCTATATATTGTCCAATCAGTTCAGCGTAGACCCTGGGGGTGCCAGGGACTTCTGTACCCTCCACTGTCCTCTAGGACCTTGGCTTGTTCCCAGCTTCTCTGCAGTAGTTGGGGGAAGGAATGGAGTGGACAGCTCACAGCAGGTTTATGGGCCCAGCTTTGAGGTGTCATCCATCACTTCTACTTATAATCCATATGCTAGAACTTGTTCAGATGGACACACCTAAACAGAAAAATCTGGGAGATATAGTATAGTTTTTGCCAAGAAAGAGAGTGGAAATAATTTGTGAATATCTGACCAGTCTCTGTCACAGCCCTTTACGGTTTCTGAGGTCATTCCATGTCATTGGATACTGAAAACCACCACATAACATCGCTACGGTGGTTATTTTACTCTAAAGAATAGATAAAGGATAAACACAGTAATAGAATTACTGACAAGCCAAGCTAGAAACCACCATAGATCTTCTGAATAAGTCTTTTATCCATCAAAAAACCCAGCTTTTTTTTTTTTCATTGAAGTATCGGACTGCTGCCTTCTACAGTAGAATTTTAACTTCATTTTATGTGACAACATGTGGAATAAAAATAGAAGTTTGTTCATATGGTGGCGGCTCTGGCGTCAGAACCTTCATATACAACTCCCAAGAGCTCGTCTTCATAGGCGACATCAATGTGACTCCCAAGGGCTGGGTTCTGCACAGCCTTATAACTCTATAAGGCTGCTCTGACCTAAATACAGTGTGTGCACAATTAACTTTGGACTAAAAAGTATCAATCTTCATAACAAGCTTAATATTTGCAGTATTGTAGAGAGTGCAAAGAGCCTTATTTCAGTTTAAGACACTTGGGTTTGGGGTCCTACCATGCCAACAAATAACTGATGTTAAGCATGCCAGTTAAGCCAGAAGGCCTCCATTTTTTTTTCATGAGAAATGTGGGGATGTATAAGATAGCATATTCTCAATGCATGGAAATTAATGGATGTTCAGTAATTGGCAGATCCCTTGCCACAATCAGCAAAAAAAAAAAAAAAAAAAAGATAAAACTTACAGCTAATGCCTACTATTGTAAAATGAATGCAAAGAAAAATTTATGTGTTTCAGGGAAAAAGGGAGGGGATTATAAGAACAAGTATAAAGGACACATGGACAAAAGCTAAGGGGGGTGGAAATGGGAGGGAGGTGGGGAGCACTGGGGGGTGGACTGGGATGGGAGTAAAAGACAGAAAACTCTACTTGAATAACAATTAAAATAAAAAAAATAAAAATTTATATGAATTCTGGGAGGACATCATTGATCTTAATGGATGCTGATAAAAGTGGAAAATACAGGGTACAGCAGAGTAATGCCTACTTGAGTGTGGTTGGTAGGGTAATAATATGGGTCTAAGAAGTTATAATTTCACCTTGGACATTTCACCTAAAATGTCATATGTTGTGTTTGAATGTGCTACTGTTACGTTACAGAATTACATGCTTATGATTTTGTAATTAAAAGGAGCGTTATTTGTTCCAGACTCTGTAGATTAAAAAGGCCACTACATTTCACTGATAAATCTTTGAATTCTGTGGTCATTGGTTTTCAGTGCTCATAATATGTCAGCTATTTTTAGGACACCTTGACGTATTTTCTAATTTTATTAGTCGGAAGCTTATATATAATTATTGTGTTGCTATTCCTTCCTCACCTTCAATTTAGTTTTATTTCGAGCGAGGAAAGAGTCACTCTGTGTAGACTAAGAAGCTCCACTTCCATCTGTAGACATGGTGCTCCTCAAGAAAAGGGCCCAATGGACTGTGCCATTTGCCAGTTTAAGTCTTTTTAGTGTCACGTGTCATAGTGCTGACCCTATACTGCTTTGTTTCCAGTGCTAAGTTTATGGTGGCCCCAATGTTCGAACTGGAATGACCCCGAGTCCAGAAGTTATTTTATTCTCCTCCTTGTCACTACGTGGATGAGTACGGCCACATGCCTTAATTTGTCTGTATTATAGAAACTGTCCAACAACTCTGAAAAAGTGAAAGAAATACGGTCAGTGTCTTTACATACTAACTTTTCTTGGCAGTAACTGAAGAGGCAGGGAAAGGGGAATCATGTGATAATATCAAGACTTTGAAAAGCGTGAACAACATGAACACTTCTTCGTGTGTTGCCTTGACTGATACGACTTTCTGGAAATACTCTGCGCAGCATTTCACTTCTGTAGCTGAGACTCAACAATACAAATTATATGTGTCTTAATATTTTAATAACATATACAAAAGAAAGTGAGATCAGAAGTCATTTAGTGCTACTTTTTGAAAATTGCTTATTTTATTCCTGTCAGTTAAGGCCCTGCTTTGCAACTTGTTTGCTTAAGAAATAGTTTGGGAAATTGAAGCAAATCAATCCATCATTATCCTACATAGTGAGGGGACTTTAGTTTTCTCCAGATTTCACTTTGTTCAAAGAGGAAGATGTATTCCGTTAGCATTCCTGTAATGAAGTCAATGTGTGTTCCATACTTTTAATTTTCTTTATGCAAGAGTGTGAACTTTGTTACAGAAGAGATGGAGGCTCAAATCCCAGGTACAACACTTATTGACGGTGGCCTTGGGCAAGTGACAGAGTGTCTCTGAAAACCTGGTAACTCTTATTCAGAATGAAAATAATTAGATCATAGTTACAGTTGTTTAAAAGTTAAGAGATGATGTATAGTAAGCAAGATATATGTTAAGCATATCTATCAGAATATCCAATATTATTTTTGTCAGAAATTGATTATTATAGATGTTTCAAAATAAAGTATAAGTTAGTTGATTCATACATTGACCAACAGTCAAGCAAATGTAAGACAGAACTCAGGTGATTATTAATTGCATACATAATCTTTTTCTTTAACAATTTATATAAATTAAAATAAAACTATTGACTACAAATGCTAGTTAACGCTGGTTGAAGAAAAAATTACAGCCTGAATTGCTAAAAAAACAGTTTTATCACATATGCAATTGGAATAAATCTTTCTCTGAAAAGTAAGCATAGTGATAATGTGAGAAATGCATTTTTAATGCAAGAAACTTAAAATTCAAATTTATGAAATATGGTAGGAACGGAAGTAGAAGTTTAGAAGGCAATCATGAAGCACTGCGGGGACAGTACACTGCCAGGCCTGCTCCACTCCTGCTTACTCCCACACAGACACTTCCTTTTGCGTTGTTTTTCTCTGGGGTAATGTTGTAATGTGTAAAATATATATTCGCATTTGCAGAATGTCAGTAATCTTGAAAACTAAAATGTATAGTCTAGTATGCACAGTGTCAAAAAGGAAATTACATTTTAAGAGAACTTATTTAACTTCTTACTTTTTATACAAATCCGTGAAACAGAGATGGAGAAACTAACGTCTGCTTACAGAAAATGGGGTCCCATCCAATTATTCTCAGGAATTTTTATATTTAGCCTAAATATGAATATTAGCATATTTCTATCTGTCCAAGATAGAAGTAAAATGGGTCAAACCTTAACGATATCTTACCAACTCTAACTCTCATTCCTGTTAACTGTTACATTTTCATGATAATTATGAATGTTTCTGTGTCAGGGTGACTATTGATGTTTATTTATGATTTAGAGTACAGGAGGAAATAGTCAGAAAGAGAAAACTATAGAATTGATACATGTCCTTTAGGCTTTTGTTTTTGGAATCTGCAAAACAAACCAACACAGCAAAAATAAAACAAAACACTCTTGCTAGCTGAAAAATTGTTACTAAGATCAGCTCAAGTTCTAAAATAGATCATTGTATTGAACATTATGGGTGGATTGGCAGAAAGAACCAGAAACTAACTAGTTTACTTCTGGATTATGCTATATGGGTCAACTCACATTTTGCTTTGCTATGTGAACTAATTATATTGCCTGGTTCCCTGACCTATTATTTGGAGATAGCCATGTGGAAACTCATCCACAGATGGAAAAATTGACTTATTTTTCCTTCCACGTACATACAAAAGAAACAGTTGTCGTATTTTGTAGTTCCAGTGAAAAAGGACTAGTTGTCAAGATCTAAATAATGGAACCAAGTATAACGATAAAAATTATGTCTTTTTTCTGTTAGTAGTGAAGAAAGTAAAACTGTGTTAAATATACATAAGATATAATGGAAGATAAATATAATAGTAAAGGTTGATATTATAGCTTAGATAATCATCCATATTTGGGCAGTAATTTAGGGCTACTGTTGAGCTACAAAAATCACAACTTTTCTAGAATGGAAAAGTCTTACAAGTATTATTCAAAATGTCTGTTATGTATCTCTTATATGCCAGACTAGATTAGTCTAAATGTTATCCTTCCTTTTTCAAATGGTGGAATGGTAAAATATAATCTTTTAAAATTACTCCTTCTCACTTAAATGCTAATATTAGGAAATACTTGAAAGAATGAGAATACTGATTGTTTTAACAAAAGGATCTTTGCTAGGGGTAGCAAAGGATCTGTAAACTATTTCTTATCTTCTGGAGAAAAAGAGTTAAGCTTCATTGAGCTGTTCAAGAAATGGATTGACAGTTAACTTTTAGAATGAAAAAGTATATAGTTTACCAGTAAAACAGTTAATGTTTTTTGTTAAACAGTACCATATAAACTGAAAGTATATGTTCTCTCTTTTTCACTTATTTGGTTTTTAGTACTATCTAGCTTACATCCAATATATAATCACTTTGTTTTTTTCTGAGTTAAATTAACTAGATATATCCTGCTATCCTGAAAAAGGGAAAATATTTATTGTGTTTTTCTATGAAAAACCATATATCAGATTTGAACAAATGTTTAAGATGATTAATGACCATCTCTGGTCATTGTTATCACACTATAGGAAACCTAAGGAAGTGACCTTAGTAATGGTGAAGTTGAAAAAGTGAGAATTATTCTGTGCATTAAGAATTTGAACACAGTGCAATCATTACAACACTAATGAATAAAGAAAATTATTATTGATTGTGTTTTAGCATATGGTAAATCTGGTTCTCGAAAAACATCTCTTTGTCCAATCAATTTTATTCGTTTCATTAGCTAAGGAATGCCATTCTAGTTAAACCCAGATTAGTTAGCATCTGGTGGCACTGAGCATAAGATTTTCAAGCAGATGAAGATTAGGGAGAAATAAACAAATCATATTGTCACTAGATCCTCAAATTAGGTTCCATATGACAATAGCGTCCCTAGAGAAAATAAAAATGATAGGTGATGAAATTAATTAATATGTGTGTTAACTAATATCATCTCCCCCTTGAATCATCAGACTGTATAGAGAAATGAATGAGGAATCTTGGAATGAAGGCATCTTCTTAATTTGGTTAATGCACCATTCAGTAAAGGTTCAAACACAAATTAAGAAGGGGTATAATTTAGAACCACCTATGACAGTAAAGGTCAAACAGCAAATAGATGTAAATATAGAATTATTGAGTAATTGTTGTTTTATGAAAAAAGAAATCTGAATGTACTTATATTTATTGTAGGCCAGCTTACTTGGGACATTCAGAAAAAAGAAAATGTATTTCAATTTCCCATTCTAATTATGTCAGCCTTCACCAATGAACACAGATATTTTAGAGGTCATAATTATTCTTTCCTACATTTTTATAGCACAGTGACCTATGTGTTTCTAAAATTTTGGGATCTTAATTTCATGACCATTATTGAAGCTTTGCAAATGCCACTGTATGTACATTACTACCAAGTTAGTCTTTTTTTAAAGCATATTTTATTTATTATGCTATTACAGTTGTCCCACTTTTTTTCTCCTCTTTACTCCCCTCCACCCTGCACCCCCTCACACTATCATTCCCCTCCCACCAGCATTCCCCTCCCTTAGTTCATGTACATGGGTTGTACATATAAGTTTATTGACTTCTCAATATCCTATAGTATTATTAATCTCACCCTGTCTATTTTATACCTACTACTTAAGCTTATTATTCCCTGTATCTTTTCCCCCTTTCTTCCTCCACTCCCTCTCTGCTGATAACCCTCCATGTGGTGTCCATTTCTGTGATTCTGTTCCTATTCTAGTTGTTTGCTTAGTTTTTGTTTTTGTTTTTTTGGTTCCGTTGTTGACAGTTATGAGTTTGTTATCTATTACTGCTTATATATTTTGATCTTCTATTTCTTAGATAAATCCCTTGCACATTTCATATAATAAGGGCTTGGTGATGATGAACTCCTTTAACTTTACTTTATCTGGGAAGCACTTTGTCTGCCCTTGTGTTGTAAATGGTAACTTTCCTGGATAGGGTAATCTTGGATGTAGGTCCTTGCTTTTCATGACTTGGAATACTTCTTTTCAACCCCTTCTTGCCTGCAAGGTTTCTTTTGAGAAATCAGCTGATAGTCTTTTGGGTACTCCTTTGTAGGTAACTGTCTCCTTTCCTCTTGCTGCTTTTAAGATCCTTATCTTTATTTTCATTTATTATATTCATTTTTAAAGATACTCTCCTTAGCTTTAATCTTGGGTAATATTATTATGATAGCCTTGGTGTGTGCTTCCTTGCACACTTTTTTGGGACTCTCTGAGCTTCCTGGACTTCCTAGAAGTCTATTTCCTTTGCCAGATTGGGGAAGTTCATTATTTTTTCAAATAGGTTTTCAATTTCTCACTCTTCCTCTTCTCTTTCTAGCATCCCTACAATTCGGATGTTGGAATATTGAAAGTTGTTCTGCAGGTTTCCTCAGCCTCTCCTCATTTTTTAAAAAAAATTCTTGTTTTGCTCTAGCTGGTGTGGCTCAGTGGATTGAGTGTGCTCCTGTGAACCAAAGGGCTGCTGGTTTGATTCCCAGTTGGGGCACATGCCTGGGTTGCAGGCCAGGTCCCCAGTAGGCAAACGCACATTGATGTTTCTCTCCCTCTCTTTCTCCTTCTCTTCCCCACACTCTAAAAATAAAAAAAAATAAAACCTTTAAAAAATTATTGTTTCTTCTTTCTGTTCTAGTTTCATGTTTGTCTTCCTTTTGCTCCAAATCCTTGATTTAAGCCCCAGTTTTCTTCACTGTACTGTTGGTTCCCCGTATATATTTTTTATTTCACTTTGCATACCCTTCACTTCTTCCTCTATTTTGCAACCATACTCAACCATTTCTGTGAGCATCCTGATTACCAGTGTTTTGAACTCTGCACCTGACAGGTTGTCTATCTCTTCATCACTTAGTTCTAGTTTTGGAGTTTTGATAATGTGCTTTCATTTGGGACATATTTCTTTGTCCCAGTGTACTTGTTATGTTGTAAGATGCTGAGCCTTAAGTATTTGCAAGGATGGGGCAACCCTCATTGCTGCTTTGTGGCCCTGTATGTGGGGGAGGGGTCAGAGAGGGAACAACACTACTTGCTCAGCTGTTGGCTGGGACCCTTACGTTCTCTCCAATGGATTCTCCTGTGAGGCTGAGAGCATCTCTTGCCACTGCAACACCCACAGATTTTACAGCCTTTCTTTTTAGAGGCTTTCTTTTCCCATGCTGGAACCTTGGGTTATATGGTCTGTCTCGCTCCCCAGTTGTTCTTTCCAGTTTATCCGCATGCAAATGTGGGACTAGTGTCAACCAGCCACAGCCTTGCTGACCCTGTACACCTTGCTGTGCATCTTCTCTGCCCCAGCTGCCTGTCTCTGCCCCTCCAACCAGTCTGAAGGAATGTTTCTTCTTTAACTCCTTCGTTGCCATACAGTTCATTTTTTTGCTGGTTCTGTTTATTTTTTGCTTTTAAATTTGTTGTTGTTCTTCTTTTGGTTGTACAAGGAGGCAAAGTGTGTTCATCTATACTTCCTTCTTGGCCAGAAGTCTACTGCCAAGTTAGTCTTATTATCAGCAGGCTAGGGTTATGAGGTACTAGAGATAGTAGCATTCATTTGAGGCCAAAGATATTTATTTCATGTGGCTAGCTTATAGCACACATTATGCAATGCACTATTGACAAAAATAAAACAATGTACAAGTGCAATATTCTTTGTAGCATTTACTTTGAAGTTACATGCTCAGATTTAACGTTTCTATATTTATTTTACCATAATAAAAATAACCATCCTTTCTCCCATAATGAGAAACAGTATAATTGTGTAGATTAATTTTAACTTAAGTTCATGGTCTCTATAGTATCAAAATATATATAATATACAAGATTTAAATTTCAAAGTTGTGGTGAGGAATACATAATTTAAAATCTACATAATATCTTTATGAAAATAAACTCTTGGTCTTTATAACCTCTTGCACTGAATTTCAGGTTTTCTCTTCCCCATTCCCCAGTAAGTTGTGTTACTGAAAATGAGAATGGCTACAATATAAGCCAGAATAGCAAAATTGTATCCTTGATTGGATAAAGAAGATGTGGTGTACATATACAAAGGAATACTACTCATTCATAAGAAAAGATGAAATAGAGCCATTTGTAACAATATAGATGGATCTGGAGAATAACATGCTAAGCAAAATAAGTCAGACAGAAAATGTCAAGAACTATATAATTTCATGTATATGTGGAATATAAAACTAAAAAGCAATAAATGAACAAATAAGACAAACACTCATAGACACAGGCAACAATGCGGTGGTTACTGGAAGGAAGCAGGGTGAGAGAGTAGTAATGGATAAAGTTGGTCAAATATATGGTGATAGAAGATGATTTGACTTTGGGTGGTAAACACAATGCAGTGTACAGATGGTATATCATAGAAATGTATACTTGAAACCTATGTACTTTTATTAATCAATGTTACCCCAATATATTTAATTAAAATATAATTATTATAGCCTTGGCTAGTGTGGCTTAGTGGATTGAGCACTGGCCTGCCAACCAAAAGGTCACTGGTTCAATTCCCAATCAGGGCACATGCCTGGGTTGCAGGCCGGGACCCTGGTAGAAGGCACATGAGAGTCAAACACACACTGATGTTTCTCTCCCTCTCTTTCTCCCTCCCTTCCCCTCTGACTAAAAATAAATAAATAAAGTATTTATTTTATATATATATATATATATATATATATATATATATATTATAAAGAGTTTATCATGAAATATTTAGTCCCTATACATTTTAGTTTTTAATACGAGCCAAAATATTTGTTTAAAAATAACTTTTTTTTTGTTTCAAACCAGTCAAACAAAAAAGATAAAACAAATAACAAAATGCTTTTGTTTTATTTTGTTTTATATACCTAGGGTTTAGTTCTTTATTCAAAGATACAGTTTTCAAAATGACCACCTCAGCCAATATCATTACCCTTAAAAAATTATTTTCATGAAATTGGCTTGGACTTTCTACACAACTTTCTGCCTTTTTTCTATATTTATTTCAATCTATGTTGTCATAGTTACATAAATTCAGCTCCAACCTTGCATACAGCTAACTTGTCAGATATGGCTATGTCTTGCAGTGGTCAACAACTCTTCTGAGTTTTTTATAATGGTTTTCTTGTCACTGACAGATCTCTGGGGTCTACTACCAAAGGCAAGTTACATATTTCCTTCTCCCTTTCAAAGATTCAGTCTTAACTAAAACATGAGGATTCAACTACAAAAATAAATACAGAAACAGTAAGAAAACAAATCAGAAGAAAAGGAAGTTGCCATTGGTTTCATGGCATTTACAAATATATTTTCACAAGCTAAGGAAATGCCTCAGAAGTGCTCATTGAATTGTTGTAACACTGAAGTTTGTAGTTATGTCTCACTGGACTACATAATGTCTACATAAATAATGGTGGCAGAGAGAGTAGTCAAAGGTGCTGAAGGTTTAGAGGCTCACTAAAATCTTCAGATTCAATTCTTCGCAGTTACTAAAAGTTTCCCTAGTTTGTGATATATGTCTTGACTGTCAATCTACGAGAGCAGGGATGTCAAACTCATTTTCATTGGAGGCCACACCAGCCTTGTTGTTGCCTTCAAAGGGCTGAATGTAATTTTAGGACTGTATAAATGTGACTACTGCTTCACTAGAGGCAAGGAGCTCAGCGCTGCCACCGGGTAGAAACAAAGTGCCAGCTGGATAAAACAAGGTGGAGGGCCAGATTTGGCCCGCAGGCCTTCTGTTTGCCACCTGTACACTAGATGCAAGTCAATCTATTCTGAAAAATAAGGGGAAAAATGGATCTAACTCCTTTGACTACCAGACTAAATAGTTCAAACTACCAATTTCTTTGAATATGTGATTAGCATTTTAATACACATGCATCACTCATAGATGTAGGCTATTTAATAAAAACATTATTTGTTGAATTTTTGGTCTTGTTTTAAGACCAAACTGAACTTGTTCAGTTATGGGAAAAAAGTCTTCAGTAGAACTTTTTATATGCTCTTCCTTGATTAGATTTTCAACTGTTTCTCTTTGATTCCATGTGATAACAGATAACTGTTTTTGGTCTATTTTGCCTTCTATCAAGAAAAATACATTTTCAAATGGTAAAGGCAGAACAAACACTCATGAAGTAATTGAACTAAAAAAGACATAAGGAAATTATATGAGAACACAGTTTCCCTAACTGATTTCAAGCCTTTTCTTTAGAATAAATTTACTTCCTATGAAATACAGATATTATTTTAGAACCCTTTGCATTTTATGTATGATAAAATTCAGAAGAAGACTGGAATCATGGAAATTTTCTGATTTAAAAAATAAAAAATATTATAAACTTAGTGTTATTTAGATTGTTAATTAGATGGCTACAGCTTTATTTATTTATTTTCACATCTTTATTTTTTTAAAAAAATATCCATCTCTGGAAACCAAATTGTGTTCAACAAATATATAAACAAATTAATATACATTATAATTCAATTTAATTTAATTTTTATGGTATTAGAGTAGTCCGAGGAAAAGAATTAGGCTTGGAAGATACATAGTATCCCTTGCATTATTTGCATATTAGCAATTAATTTAATGACTCCCAACAGCCCCAAAGGAGGAACTATTAGAAATAGAATTAGCTGAGTTTTATAACTTGAGTAACATGTTTCTTGTAAAGTGCTGCTTAATTGATTGATGAAACTCTATAGGATCCTACATATCCTCTGCTTTAGTCAAGCATTTGCAAAGATTTTAGCGCTGACAATATTTTCAACATTTCTAGATGACAGGAAACAATGAGGAATAGTGAATACAGTGAATAAGAGAAGCAAATTTAAATATAAAATAGCTAATTCTGATCTATAAAAGCACACTTTCACATTATCACCTCTACATCCCCTGACCACTAGGCATCACCACCTGCAGCTACTCTCTCCTGTGCGCTCAGACGTTCCCCTCCATACACACATGTCAACGCTCCTGAAGTTCTATTTGGTGTGTGTTTGGGTAAGGGCTCTGCTTTTCTTCTTGTTATCTGAGCATTATAAAGAAAATATTGTTTCTTAGCACCTACTGTATTCTCTTTTTTTTTTTCAGAACCAGAACTACCTAATTACTGTTTCTAGTACACATGGTCTGTCACCTGCACACATACACACACCACCTATTTTCTATGAGATTCAAGGAGCCGTCCATGACTATCTCCAGCCTGGCTTAGAGGTGTATTTTTAATTTAGGCTATTTAACATGATTGCACATTTTGTAATCATCCCCAGTTAAATTTTCTCCTGTCATGGTAAAACCCATTTTTCTTTAATATTTTTTTTATTTTAATTGTTGTTTAAGTACAGTTTTCTGTCTTTTACTCCCATCCCAGCCTACCCACTCAACCCTGCCCTCTCCCTTCCATTTTCACCCCCCTAGTTTTTGTCCATGTGTCTTTCATACTTATAAAACCCAGTTTTTATGATAAGTTGTAAAGATAGTATGGAGACCAAAGAGAGTATTCCTGCCAGTCATGAGCTGCATCAAAAATGTTGATGCATATGAGTCTGCAGATATGAATTATTTCTTCTTGTGCATTCTTGGTATATTGTGACATAAAGCCTATACAAGACAATTGACCTAGACTTTCTTTAACATATTGGTATCAAGGCTACTCTTCAGTCTTTTCAACTTGTCCAGCATGGATATACAGATGAATACCAAAACTGAAAAAAATAAAAGCTACATCTCACCTAAGTGAAAGGTGAAGAAGATCTATGAACACATACAAAGAAATGGGACATTATCATTGGGTGGTTTGCCTAATTGAAAGGGGCACAAAGAAAGACAGGTGATTTTGATAGGGCCACATCTTTATCTCATAGAGGAAGAAATGCCGTCCAAAGTAAATTTAACTCCAGATGTCTTTATGGGAAGCAAAGGGCCACTTCTCCAGGAACCAGACTGTCCATAGCAAATGAAAATAACCTGTTTTATTATATGACAGGTTTCCATTCAATGGTGTAGATAATGCAAATGATTAGTACAGTATCTGGTCCTGTAACTGTTGATTATTGCTATTGCTGTTTTCTGGAATAATTACTATCATTTCTTGAGACTTGCATGCGTCAAATATTATTAATTAATATAATTCAACCTCACATACTTTTCTTTGTCTGAGTTTGTAAGCAGCTGTGCTTAGAAGCTAAAGTCCCTCATGCCACCCTTGATACTAATTGTATAAAATTATTCAAAATGTTGGTCTTCTGTCTTGATCATTGAATTCAGGGTATTACCATTGAAAACAGATACCAACCTCTTGAGCCTGTTTAGAAGTCAGCAGTCCTTCTCCTGTTCTCAAGTTCTGTTGGCATGTGAATAACCAATAGTGGAAAGAGATGGGAATGCTCATAACCCAGATAAAGATAGAACTCAAGGAGATCAAAAATGCTACTTTAAATATTTGAAAAGTAAATGTATTTATTGTTATAGTATTTTGAGAATGGAACTGAACCCCAGGGTAAAAACTGTGAGAAGCTGAGTATCAGTTAGATATAAGAGAGCTCCGGATGTGCATGAGCAGCCTTATTAGGTGGCACCTTCCCTCTCTGATGTGGAACAATCTGAGCTCACACTGCTCCCAGGGACGTTGCCCAGGAAACTGATGGCCAATGTAGGTTTCAGCAACAAGCCTGTGGTTATTATCTAATAAATGTCCAATGTATAGCTCTTTAAAATGTTTATACTTATAATTTTTAAACTTTTAGAACTGTTAGAATACATATTTGAAACCTCTAATCCACCGGTGTGTCATTTAAAGAGTGAGACCAAAAGAGGTTAAGCAGCTTCCTTAGAGTCACATACAAGTCTGTGAGTGGGCTGGAGCCCAAGTCAGATGTCTGCATTCAGAATACAGTGTCATTTCCCCTGTGCCATATTGCTCCATCTTTTAATTATAAGTAATATCCTGCAGATCCCGCTTTATTCCAGATTGAGAGTTTCAAAGTATTATGTTTCTTTTACTCTCCCAGGCTTTGTTGTCACTCCAGGGATTCACCTCAGATTCTGAACTTTTTCTCTCCCTCTAAACTTATTATCCTGCTACTTTTCATGATCTCTTAAGTGATTCTCTACCTGCTGTGTGTAGGCAGCTGTGCTTTTGCCCTTATTTAGTTCTCAACCAGACTAAAAAACAGCACAATGGGCATGGTGTTTGGTCTTTGTAATTCATTTCCCAGTATTCCCCAGAGGGTATCATGGTTGCCCAAACAACTAAGCTGGATGAACTTGGAAAGCCAGGCTTTCTGAAAGAAAAGGCAGTATGTTAGTGAATCCAAAATAAATCTCCTTTTTGTCATTTTTCTTCAGGAATACAGAATTCAGAATAGCCTTGTGGTTTTGTTTATGTGTTTCTTTTGAGCATTCTTATATTCCAGGCACTTGTGAACACAAACAAAGGGGAAAAGTGATGCCTATCAGCATTAATAAGTTTCTTTCTTTATTTATGTCATAGTTACATATAGTAATCTGTATGGCTCAACATCAATGCCGAGTTCACAAATCTAGTTTGTGGGTCCTTGTATTTTTAAAATACACTGCAGAGTTCAAAAATCTGTTGAACTCTGCAGTGCCAATCTGTGTTACAGAACATACAATGGAAGTATCACAGAGGGTAGGAATCTTTATCTTTGTGCTTTTATTAAGAAAACAAGACTATATGTAATATTTAGTGAATTCAACACTTTTGAATCTGCATAATAAAAACATATATCAAGGACTTTGCCAAGGTAGTTGGATATGTATATTATTTCTGTGAAAATTTACCGGTTTTACAATTAACCCATGGAAACAGCTGTGTCCATTTTAAATTTGTCATTACTTTAGTAAAATAAAATTTAATATATAAATTGTGGAAAAGATTTTTCTTTATAAGAAGTTGTAGGAAAATGTTATTTATCCAACATTTTTTGTCAATGATAGTTTTGAAAATTTTAACACTATATCATTTTTTCACCTTTTAGACTTTATACCATTTTGCTATTGAACATAATAATAACAGAAAATGGGTAATGAGAAATTAATAAATCTAGTATTAAGAAATGAAGAGTCAAGGAGGAGAACAAAGAAATAGCAATTTTTCAAAAATGCCATTTTATAAGACTGAGCCTCTGGCTCAGTGAGGATAGATCTATCCTCATTAACTGAAAATTACATTTTAAAATGTCAATGGTCGGCAGGACTTTCTCATTCTTAAATTGGCCATGAAATTCTTTAGTTTCTTCCTGTCTGATGACAGGTCACATCAAGTAGTCTCTGAGGAGGAAGATAACATGTTTTGAAGTCTTGTATGCTCACTATCTTTGCTTCTAACCAGAGCAAACCAGAAAGGGG
>PVKM010002633.1:51849-63371 GCA_004027735.1 Carollia perspicillata | reverse complement strand
CCCCCACTGCATCATCCCCACTTTCCACCCTTGATCCTACCCTCCTTTGGTTTTGCCCACGTGTCCTTTATAGATGTTCTGAAAACCCTCCCCCTTTTCCCTGCATTATCCCTTCCCACCTCCCCTCTGGTTACTGCCAGTTTGTTCTTAATTTCAATGTCTCTGGTTACATTTTGCTTGTTTGTTGGTTTTGTTGATTAGGTTCCTGTTAAGGGAGAGATCATATGGTACTTGTCCATCACCACCTGGCTTATTTCACTTAGCATAATGCTATCCAGTTCCACCTATGTTGTCACAAAGGGTAAGAGCTCCTTTCTTTCTTTCTGCTGCATAGAATTCCATTGTGTAAATGTACCATAGTTTTTTGATCCATTCATTGACTGATGGGCACCTAGGTTGCTTCCAACACTTGGCTATTGTAAATTGTGCTGCTATGAACATTGGGGTGCATAGGTTGTTTTGGATTGGTGTTCCAGGGTTCTTAGCATATAATCCCACTAGTGGAATTGCCAGGTCAAAAAACAGTTCCATTTTTAGTTTTCTGAGGAAATTCCATACTGTTTTCCATAATGGCTACACCAGTTTGCATTCTCACCAACAGTGCGCTGGGGTTCTCTTTTCTCCACATCCTCTCCAAGACTTGTTGTTTGTTGATTTGTTTATGATAGCCATTCTCAATGGTGTGAAGTGGTATCTCACTGTGGTTTTAATCTGCACCTCTCTGATGACTAATAATACTGAGCAAATTTTCATATATCTAAGGCCCTCTGTATGTCCCCTTTGGAGAAGTGTCTGTCCAGGTCTTTTGCCCATTTTTTAATTGGGTTGTTTGTCTTCCTAGAGTGGAGTCATGTGAGTTCTTTATATATTTGGAAGATAAAGCCCTTGTTCAAGGTATCATTAGCAAATATGTTTTCCTATACATTTGGTTCTCTTTTCACTTTAGTGCTGTTTTCTTTAGCCATGCAGAAGCTTTTTAATTTGATGAGGTCTATTTTGTTTATTCTTTCCTTTATGTCCTTTGCTTTAGGGGACATATCAGTGAGGATATTGCTGTGTGGAATGTCTGAGATTTTCCTGCTGATGTTTTCCTTTAGGATTTTTATGGTGTCATGACTTATATTGAAGTATTTTATCTGTGGAGGCGCTCCACCAGCAGAGCCCCCTAGTCCACCACAGATGAACATAATGCTACCAAGACATGATCTGCCTGGGGAAGAATGGTGGCTAGCTTCTCTCAAAGGAGAAGGGCCCAGAGCCTCTTCCTCAATGGCTTTTTATTAGGTTCGTAACACATAGGGATACAGGTAAAGCTCATCAATCAATGTCAGGCAGCAAGGATCAAACAACAGATAACATTTCAAATAAATCTGAGGGCTAAATATGAGTCAGTGTCTGTCAGGTAAGGGGATTGCAAAAACTTTAGGAGACATACTCATTTCCTGCCCAGACCCTTGTCATATGAATGAAAGCACTCTTAGCAAAGCAGGCTTCACAGGATTTTACTAATTCTTTCTTATGCCCGATCATCCCGGAACCCGCTCTAGCCAGCAGAGGGCTACACCCCCTCCTTGTTATAGATTCAGGCTTAAGTGGATTAGAGCCAGGAAACACTTCTCCCAGATAGAAAGGGGACTCAGGCTATGTCAAAATAGCTGGGGGAGGGGGGCAGGTTGAGGGTGCTTAATCATCACTTTGCTGCAGCCCCCACTGAGTCCTTCCTACATGGCCTCCCACATGATAGTGTCTGGTTTGGGTTGCCTCTCCTCTGAGGGGTCATACCCATAGACTCTGACTAACCAACCAAGTATTGGGGGCTAGAGATGGCAGAAGCAGCACTCTTGCCAGGGAGATAAGCTTTGTTTCCTCAGTGACTCACAGTCCGGAGGTCACTCACTCAGCCTTAGCCACAGGGGGCCATTAGACAGAGTGGTTCCCAACATTTATTCACTAGAATTTATTTTTTTGTATAGTGTAAGTTGGTGAATGAGTTTCATTTTTTTTTTGCATGTAGCTGCCAAGAACTCCCAACACCATTTGTTGAAGAGGCTATTTTTATTCCATTTTATGTTTCTTCCCCCTTTAAATATTAATTGTCCATAGAGACTTGTTTTTATTTCTGGGATTTTGTTCTTTTCCATTGGTCTATGTGTATTTTCTTATGCTACTACTAGGCTGTTTTGATTACAATGGCCTTGTAATACAGTTTGGTATCAGGTATTGTGATTCTTTCTACTTCGTTCTTCTTTCTCGAAATTGCTGCAGCTATTCAGGGTCATTTATGGTTCCATATAAATTTCTGAAATATTTGTTCTATGTATGTGAAATATGTCATTGGTACTTTAATAGGGATTGAATTGAATCTATAAATTGCTTTGCGTAGTATGGCCATTTTCATAATGTTAATTCTTCCAATCCATGAACACAGTGTGTGCCCCCATTTATTTGTGTCTTCATTAATTTCTTTCTCCAGTGTTGTGTAATTTTCTACATATAGGTCTTTTACATCCTTTGTTAGGTTTATTCCTAGGTACTTTATTTTGCTTGTTGCTGTATCAGATGGGATTTTTCCCCCTGATTTCTGTTTCTGATATTTCATTGTTTGTATACAAAAATGCCTTTGATTTTTCAATATTGACCTTGTATCATGCTTATTGATGATTTAACTTATTAGGTTGTATAGTTTTTTTGGTGGAGTCTATAGTATCTTCTATGTATACTATCATGTCATCTGCAAACAATGACAGTTTTGCTTCCTCCTTTCCAATTTGGATGCCTTTTATTTTTTTTCTTCTCTGATTGCTGCGGCTAGGATTTCCAATACCATGTTAAATAGGAATGGTGAAAGCAGGCATCTATGTCTTGTTCTTGATCTTAGTGGTAAGGCTCTGAGTTTTTGCCCATTGAGTGTGATATTGGCTATAGGTCTCTCATATATTGCCTTTATTATGTTGAGGAGTGCTCCCTCTATTCCCACTTTGTTAAGTGTTTTTATCATAAATGGGTGCTGTGCCTTACCAAGTGCTTTTGCCACATATCCTTCTATGACCATGTCATTTTTCTCTTTCCTTTTGTTTATGTGAAGTGTTACATTTTTTGATTTGTGAATATTGTACTATCTTTGTAACCCAGGGAGGAATCCCACTGATCATGGCGTATGATCTTTCTAATGTATTGCTGGATACAGTTTGCCAATATTTTGCTGAGGATTTTAGTGTCTATGTTCATCAGCAATATTGGCCTAAAGTTTTCTTTCTTTGTTGTGTCTTTATATGGTTTGGGGATTAGGATGATTCTGGCTTCATAAAAAGAGTTTGGGAGTCTTCCAACTTCTTGGATTTTTTGGAATAATCTCTGAAGGATAGAGGTGAACTCATCCTTAAATGCTTTGTAAAATTACCCTGTGACACTGTCTGGTTCAGGGTTTTGTTTGTCAGGAGCTTTTTGATTACTGCTTCAATTTCATTTGCTGTTATTGGTCTGTTCAAGCTTTCTGCTTCTTCTTCATTCAGTTTTGGAAGATTATATTTTTCTAGGAATTTGTCCACTTCACCTAAGTTTCTGAATTTCTTGGCATATAATTCTTCATAGTAACTTCTTACAGTCCTTTGTGTTTCTGTGGTAGCAGTTGTAATTTCTCCTCTTTTGTGTGATTGTGTTTATTTGGGTCCTCTCTTTTTTTTTCTTGATGAGTCTGCTTAAAGGCTTGTAGATTTTGTTTATCTTTTGAAAGAATAAGCTCCTAGATTTATTGATCCTTAAAATTTTGTTTTTAGTCTCTATGTCATTTAATCTGCTCTGATTTTGTTTCTTTTCTTCCTTCTATTTACTTTGCTCTTTGTTGTTGTTCCTCGAGATTTTGTAGGTGTAGGGTTAGATTGTTTATTTGAAATGTTTCTATCTTTTTTAGGTAGGCCTGTATCAATATGAACTTCCCTCTCAGGACTGCCTTCACTATGTCCCATAAGGTTTGGATTGTTGTGAGTTCATTTTAAAATGTTTCCAGAATTTTTTTATTTTACCTTAATCTCATTCTTGACCCATCCATTAATTAATAGCATGCTATTCAATCTCCATGAATTTGAGTGCACTGGGGTTTTTTCCTTGAGGTTGGTTTCTAGTGTCAGTCCCTTTGGTCAGAGAAAATGGTTGATATGATTTCAATTTTCTTGAATTTGTTGAGGCTTGTTTTATGTTCTATCATGTGGTCCATCTTTGAAAATATTCCATGTGCATTTGAAAAAACTGTGTATTTTGCTTCTTTTGGATGAAAGGCTCTACACATATCAGTTAAGTGCATTTGACCTAGGGAAATTGTTTAATGTAATGATACCTTCATTGATATGTAATTGGAATATCTCTAATGTTTGAGCACAGTAAGCTGTGAAGTACAGGAAATGAATCCTACCAAGAATATCTCTAAGTAGTTTTACAATCATAAAACATCAGCTTTCTACTACCCAAGAGCTTAAACCTGTCCAATGACACCGTTGATAGAGAGGATTTGCTTTCTAGAAGCATGTGCATTTGATCATGAAGTTCACTGGGGCTTGCTTGAATAAGATTAGTTAGGTTTCCACAACAAGCAACAAAGTCTTTCATTAGTTATAGAAGAAAGCTGAGAAATGAAATTTCAGGCAGCAATGACTTGGGTTTCTCTACTTATTCACCTATTATAAATTATAAAGGACACATGGACAACAACAGTGGGGTGGAAATGAGAGGGAGATGGGGAGGGCTGGGGGGTTGGGCTGGGGTGGGGGAAAAAGCAGAAAACTGTACTTGAACAACAATTTAAAAATCTAAAAATGAAAATAAATAAATAAATACACCCAATCTCTGTCAACACCACTCCCTTTCTCTGGGGAAAAATGTGCCACTATGTAAATAAAATGATTTTTTTGATATGGGTAATTACAGCAAATGTCAAGTTAAAAACTCTACCTTCTGATTTATTTTTTTATAAAATAAATGCATAGGCATCATTACTTTCCCTCATGGGCCTCTGTTGCTCACACTTCTGTCCCACTCCAAGGATCTCCTAAGCGTTCTTCACGGTGCCTTGCAGGGGGAATCTTCCTGTACAAAAGAAATAGGACACTAAGTGTCTTCAGGTTAGTTTCTCAAGAGAGGCAATCACTAGAGACTTAATAAAATGTCAAATATGAATATCTAGCAATTTTGTTTGGAGTTGATGACTTCCTGACTTGAAGCATCAATTAGATGGGGAAGAGACAGTTTTTAAAGAGTTTGGATATCAAGAACTTTAACACCATACTTCAAGCAGGGTTCAACTTGGGAATGAGAGACAGTGGTAAAAAGTCAGAATATATATAGCATTTTATTGTGGAGAGACCCCAGCATCTATTCATTCCTGCCTCCATAGAATCTAGGGAAAAAATGGGGATATGGGAGAGACTGTGGGCATTGCCTAAGGGATAGGAAAAAGGGATTCTGAGAAATGATGGTACCTTTCTAAGCCATAAGAATGGGAATCACTTTCCTCCAGCTGATAACCCTTTCCTATGACCAAATATCAACAAAGCAGAATTTGATATGCCTTAGAGTCAGACACAGCTAGAGTCACCTTCTGGATCCCCCACTCACTCAGTCTGTGGTTTTTGGCAAATCACCTAAAAATTCAGGCCTGTTTCTTCAGCTATAAAATGGGGATGGTAATAAGGACTGATAAGAGGCCTTCTATCTGTTCTATGAATACCAAACTCATTCCCACTCCAGGGACTTTGCCCTTGACATTCCTACTGCCTAGAATTTTGTTCTCACTCATAGGTACAAACATATATGTACATACATATATACATCTGTATAATGTGTGCGTATATAAGCACATATAGCCATGTGTGTGTACATATGTGTTGTCTGTATGTTTATGTATGCACAGGTATAGACATATATAGACATGGATATATTTATTTGTAGAGATGTATCACTATGTGTATCTTTATTCATATATATAATGAATAAATAAGTTGTAAGTTTACACAGTGGAATACTATATAGGTGTTAAAATGAGTGAACTAGATCTACAGGTACCAACAAATACAAGTCTCAAAAACTAATGTTGAGTGAAAAAAGGCATGCTGAATGGCAGGTTTAGTAAAAGAAAGTAGGATCACACAACTGCAGGCTGCAGCACTCTGGCTGCCTCTAGGAGAAAAAGGAGGAGAAAAAAAACGAGGCTGCAGTAATTTATTTATTTATTTTAAATTTCTGCAGGGTGTTTTATTGACAATGGTGGTTTCCATTTTTACTAACAACTTCAATAGTAAGTTAATACAATTTTTCATGAGATATCCATCATAGGGTCTTTGCAAGAATTCTCCATTCTTTTTGTTGCAATCAAGTAAAATTTATCTTTCTTAGAAACACACATTCTGATTGTTGTGTGACAGCCTTGGGAAAAATAGTGGAAAGTCACTATTGATGAAATTGATATTTTCATCTTTTTCTCAGGGGGGAGAAAAATATCACTATATGTACAATAAATATAAAGAAGGCTTTAAGCTTCTAAAGAGAAATTCAACCAAGAGACTCTTAGATCACAAACCAAAATAAAAATGCATTGTATAAATATACATATATATGTAAATATATAGAAATATATGTATGATGTATAAATACATGGGTATATGTTTTTAAAATTCTGGTTTATTATTTTTAAATATTTTTAAATTTATTATTCACTCATAAGACATTTTTGAGCTTCTATTGTGTGACAAGTATTTGCATATGTTTATTTTTAAGTTTTATAAACATTTATTTATTTTTATTGTTGTTCAAGTACAGTCGTCTCTATTTTTCTACCACTACTCACCCCACCTCACCCACTCCAACCCCCAACCCTTGATCTTTGTCCTTGTCTTTGTCCATGTGTCCTTTACATGTTCCTTGATGACCCTTTCCCTTCGTCCTGTTATCCCCCTCCCACTTCCCCTCTGGTTACTGTCTGTTTGTTCTTTATTTCAATGTCTCTCATTATATTTTACTTGCTTCTTTGTTTTGTTGATCAGGCTCTACTTATAGGCGAGATCATATGGTTTTTGCCTTTTGCTACCTGGCTTATTTCACTTAGCATAATGCTCTCCAGTTCCATCCATGCTGTTACAAAGGGTAGGAGCTCCTTCTTTCTGAAACATAGTATTCCATTGTGTAAAAGAAGAATTCAGCTATATCTAGATTGTCACTTGTATAAATAAACAATAACTAAAGCAAATATGACAAAATGTTAAAATTTGTTTAACTTGAGTACACCAGGGTGTGTATATTACAAGACATTTTTACATGTGAAGTATTGTTTAATATTTCAAAAAGACAGAGAGAAAGAAAAAGAGAGTTCCAGATTTATTTTCTAGTTTTGCTGTTAGACTTCAGACAAGGGACTCAAGTTCTCTGAGACCCTTGTTTGCAAAACAGCATTAATAATGTTTGAATTCGGGGTAGCTATTAAAGTTAGTGAAGATAAACATGTACAATGATGTCCATATGTTATCCATTGGAATATCATTTTAGAATGAGTCCCTAATGACCTTCCAGATGTGTCTTATGTAAAGAGACATTTCAAAACTGATCAGAAATTAGCCAGATCTATTTTTCTTTTTTTTTCATAAACATCACTTTATTTGAACAAATCTGGCCCCAAGAAAAATAACATAGTGCTACCATCTATGCAAAAACTATACACTCATAATATATGAATATATGTAAGCATAGGTTATTTATTATCTGTGATTGCCTTGATCAAGACTGGAGGGAAGATTTACTTTTCTCTGCTATTAGTTTTAATTATGTAACATGTATGTAGATTACCTACTTGGAAAATAAATATTATTTACTTTTAAATCAATTGAAAGGTCATAATCTCCACTCCTATAATTCTAAATCTACTTAAAAAGGAAAGAACCTGAAATTCAATTTCTAAACATGCTCTTACAAGGTAATATAACCCAGTCTCCTACTTGAACACATGAAGCAACAAAAGCCATTCCAGCCCCATATGCTCCATGCAGTTAGACAAAAGAAAGAGCACAGGATTTGGGATTAGTGTATCTAGGTTTGGCCCTTTTTATCATTACTTACTAACTGTGTGACTCTAAGCAAGTTCCTTCAGATCTCTGAACACCCGTTTCATTTCTGAAGTGAGGACAAGGCAGCAGCACCTGTCATGACTGTGTGAGGAAAAAGTAAACTACAGTATGAGCATAAAGTTGTGTCAAAATAGTATCCAGACGTTCATATGAGGTGTAAATTGTAGTGGAGAGATTATTTTACTAAAGCCTTGGTTCTGTCCCTTCAATTTTCATGGGAGTGCCCAATAAACATGTGCCTGGGACCCCACTATAGCCAAAAAGGCATCCTGCTTCAGAGATAAAGCAGATTTTTCTTTTCTCCACAGCAAATACCCTGACAGTGATCATCCTCTCTCAGCTGGTGGCTAGGAGGCAGAAGTCCTCCTACAACTATCTCTTAGCACTCGCTGCCGCTGACATCTTGGTCCTCTTTTTCATTGTGTTTGTGGACTTCTTGTTGGAAGATTTCATCTTGAACATGCAGATGCCTTGGGTGCCCAGAGGGATCATAGAAGTGCTGGAATTCTCCTCCATCCACACTTCCACCTGGATTACTGTGCCGTTAACCATTGATCGGTATATCGCGGTCTGCCACCCACTTAAGTACCACACGGTCTCCTACCCAGCCCGCACCCGGAAAGTCATTGTCAGTGTTTACATCACCTGTTTCCTGACTGGCATCCCCTACTACTGGTGGCCCAATATTTGGACTGAAGACTATGTTAGCACCTCTGTGCATCACATCCTCATCTGGATTCATTGCTTCACTGTGTATGTGGTGCCCTGCTCCATCTTCTTCATCTTAAACTCAGCCATTGTGTATAAGCTCAGGAGGAAGAGCAACTTTCATCTCCATGGCCACTCCACAGGGAAAACCACTGCCATTTTGTTCACCATTACCTCCATCTTTGCCACACTCTGGGCCCCTCGCACTGCTGTGATTCTCTACCACCTATATGGGGCTCCTATTGAGAACCTCTGGCTGGTGCACATCATGTCAGATGTTGCCAACATGCTGGCTCTGCTGAACACTGCCATCAACTTCTTCCTCTACTGCTTCATCAGCAAGCGTTTCCGCACCATGGCAGCTGCCACACTCAAGGCCTTCTTGCAGTGCCAGAAGCAACCTGTGCAGTTCTACACCAACAATAACTTTTCCATAACAAGTAGTCCCTGGATCTCACCAGCCAACTCACACTGCATCAAGATGTTGGTGCACCAGTATGACAAAAATGGAAAACCTATGAAAGCATCCCTGTGACCCTGTAGGTTTGGCACCCAGTGCCTCTGTCTAATTCATTTCCCAATCGAAGGGTGGCTGTTCCTACAGCTGAACAACTCTCCTTAAGAGTGCTAACCTTACTTCCTGTCTCCACACTGAGCATCTCTCAGACAGTAGATAAGGAAAGATGGAAGAGGAGAAAAAAAAGCATGAATTGTGTTTCCATTTGTGCAGTTATTTTCACAAAGTCACAGTGAGAGCTAAAGTTCTTACTAGTTTAAAGATGCCTTTAAAGGTAATTCTTCATCTGTGGCCAGTAAGGACACAGGAGAGAAATGTGTGAAATAGTCTGTGACTGGGAGCCATTCATTTATGTGACATATCAAACCACAGTAGCACTGTAGCTGAGCCCACACACTTCTTAAAAAATGGAGATTACACATCACTTCCCTGTGCTCTTCCCAGCAGCTAACAATGCTGACCAATTAGGGATTTTTTCCAAGGTACCCTTTGTCCTAGCTAGAGGGCTGTGGTCTTGAAGTAGCCCTAGCACCTCTAGCTGCAAAAATGACTCTGTGAGGACAGAGCTCTGTTGAATTCCATCCAGACCCTCACCATAGCTTCTTTGGAAAGGCCCCAAATCAACATAGCTCTGACCCTCAGACCTAGGTTTTAAGATGCAGTCTTTCTATTTGCCCTGATGTATAAATTTTGTCTATCTCCTCCAAAACAAAGACCCTTTCTAGTGCATGAGAAGGGGAATATAAAATTACATTTCTTGAGCCCAGAAAAAAAGGAAGCCCACTCTTATCATTGTTTCAATTCATCCCTGTGTCAGCTATGTACAATCCTTTTAGCCCAAATAGCTTCTTTTTAAAAAAGTTTTTATTTTAATTGTTGTTCAAGTACAGTTTCCTGTCTTTTACCCCCATCACAGTCTACTGCCCCAGTGCTCCTCACTTCCCCCTCATTTCCAACCCGCTTAGTTTTTGTCCATATGTCCTTTATATTTGTTCCTGTGACCCCTTCCCCTTTCCCCCTGAAATTCCCTCCCCTCTAACCTACTGGTTTTTGTCAGCCTGTTTTCTATTTCAATGTCTTTGGTTATATTTTGCTTCCTTGTTTGTTTTGTTGTTTAGGTTCCTGTTAAAGGTGAGATCATATGGTATTTGTCTTTCACCACCTGGCTTATTTCACTTAGCATAATGCTTTCCAGTTCCATCCATGCTGTTCCAAACGGTAGGAGCTCCTTCTTTCTTTCTGCTCCATAGAAGTCCATTGTGTAAATCCACCATAGTTTTTTGATCCACTCATTTACCGATGGGCACCTAGGTTGCTTCCAGCACTTTGCTATTGTAAATTGTGCTGCTATGAACATTGGGGTGCACAGGTTCTTTTTTGGATTGGTGTTTCTGGGTTCTTAGAGTATAATCCTAACAGTGGAATTTCTGGGTCAAAAGGCACATCCATTTTTAGTTTTCTGAGAAAATTCCATACTGTTTTCCATAGTGGTTGTACCAGTCTGCAATTCCACCAATAGTGTACTAGGGTCCCCTTTTCTCCACATCCTCCCCAACACTTGTTGTGTTTATGATGGCCATTCTAACTGGTGTGAAGTGGTATCTCATTGTGGTTTTAATTTGCATTTCTCTGATAGCTAGTGATATTGAGCATCTTTTCATGTGTTTCTGGATCCTCTGTATGTCCTGTTTGGAGAAATGTCTGTCCAAGTCCTTTGCCCATTTTTAAATTGGGTTGCTTATCTTCTTAGAGTGTAATCATGTAAGTTCTTTATACATTTTGGAGATTAAACCTTTGTCTGAGGTATCATTGGCAAATATGTTTTCCCATAGGGTTGGTTCTCTTTTTATTTTAATGCTGTTTTCTTTGGCCATGCAGAAGTTTTTTATTTTGATGAGATCCCATTTGTTTATTTTTTCCTTTATATCCATTGCTGAGGGGACATATCGGTAAAAATATTGCTGCATGAAATATCTGAGATTTTCCTGTCTATGTTCTCCTCTATGACTTTAATGGTGTTCCAGCTTATATTTAAGTCTTTTATCCACCTTGAATTTATTTTTGTGTATGGTGTAAGTTGGTGCTCAAGTTTCATTTTTTTTTTGTATGTAGCTGTCCAGTTCTCCCACCACCATTTGTTGAAGAGGCTATCTTTATTCCATTTTATGTTGCTGCCCCCTTTGTTGAATATT